>JAJPUD010010216.1:0-62422 GCA_023553655.1 Myrmecobius fasciatus | reverse complement strand
CCAAGAAATTATTTTACAGATCTAGAAAAAATGGTAGTAAAGTTCATCTGGAAGAACAAAAAGTCAAGAATTTCAAGGGAATTAATGAAAAAATGCAAATCAAGATGGCCCAACTATGCCAGACCTAAAATTATATTATAAAGCAGTGGTCATTAAAACTATTTGGTACTGGCTAAGAAATAGAGTAGTCGATCAGTGGAATAGGTTAGGTTCACAGGGCATTTAAAATCCAACAACCCCAGCTTTTGGGATAAGGATTCACTATTTGACAAAAACTGCTGGGAAAATTAGAAACTAGTATAGCAGAAACTAGGCATTGACCCATACCTAACATCGTATACCAAGATGAGGTAGAAATGGGTTCATGATTTAGACATAAATAGTGATATTATAAACAAATTAGAAGACTAAAGGATAGTTTACCTCTCAGATCTGTGAAGAAGGAAGGAATTTGTGGCCAAAGAAGAACTGGAGTTCATTACTGAACACAAAGTAGATAATTTTCATTATATTTTTTAAAAGTTTTTGTACAAGCAAAACTAATACAGACAAGATTAGAAGGGAAGCAATAAATTGGGAAAACATTTTTACATTCAAAAGTTCTGATAACGACTTCATTTTTAAAATACATAGAGAATTGACTTAAATTTATAAAGAATTTAAGACACTTTTCAACTGATAAATGGTCAAAGGTTATGAACAATTTCAGATGAAGAAATCCTATCTATATGTCATCTCATTTGGTCTTCACGATAACTGTAAACGGGGATCATCAACTTTGTTTTAGAAATGAGAAAACTAAGGCTTGAAGAAAAGTTAGGTGATTTTTCCAAGGTCAGGTTCATAGATCTAAGAAACAGAGCTCAGGATGAATTCAGGCCTTCTGCCTTCATGTTAAGTGTTTTTTCAATAGCCTTAGATTTTATAGGCAGAAGAACTAGACCTTCAAACTCTGCCTGTTATTTGCTAACTATCTGACCTTCAACTTTATACTGTTGAACTTCAGCTGGGCCTTCACTGCAGCAAGGCAATCATTTTATTCTTCCTTGATTTATTCACTATACAATTCATCAAATGGTTATTCCAAATTTATTTTCTCTTCAAAACTCTAACTGCCCTTCCAACTGAGATTTTTATACTTTAAACACAAATAGATAGATAGATAAATGAATGAGTAAATGAATGAATAAGCCCATTCACAGAATTCCCTCTTCTTCCTTCTTCTTCATCTCACATCACTCTGCCATCATTTCCCACTATCTCCTCTTTTCTCCTATCTCAGGTGAAGTTAACCTTTTTCTCTCTTCCTGTCTCTCTCATCTATGTCTCTCTCTACAATTCTCTGTTTCTCTTTATCTTTCTGTCTCTCTCCATTGTCTTCCTATCTCCCACCTCCTCCTCTACTGATTACATCCCTGAAAAAAAAATCCCTCATTTGATACTATCATCCCCAATAACTCTCTCTCATCCCATATCTTTCCCATATTTCTCAGCTATAATTCTTGAGAAATTTGTCTCCACAACTTTCTCTTCTAAACATTCTTAATTGTGGTTTCTAACCTCGTCATTCAACTGAAACTGCTATCTCCAAAGTTATTAATGCTATCTTATTTCCTATGTTTAAAGGCTATTTTTCAGCACTTATCTTTCCCAAACGTTCCTCCTCATTTGACATATTTGATTACTTCTTCTCCTGAATACTTTCTTATCTCTATGTCTCTGTGATATTATTCTCCCCCAGTTCTCTTGCTGCTTGTTTGACCCCTCCTGCTCATTCTCCTTTCCAAGACCTTCATCCATGTCACTTTCACTATGAGTTTCCCTGAAGACTCTAGTTCAGGCCTTCTTCTCTTTTCATTCTCAAATATGACCCTATTAGCTCCCAAGAATTCAATTATCCTCTCTATTTAGATGATTCCTAGATCAGTATAGCTAACACTAAACTTTTTTCTAAGTTCGATTTCTGTTTCTCCACCTGCCTTTTGGAGATCTCACATTAAATGTCCTGTGAGCATTTCAAATTCAGCATGTCCAAAACAGAACTCAAACTTTTCCTTTTTCTCAACTTCGTTACTGCTACTGATGACAAAGTACCACCACCCACCCAGTCACCATCCATCCAATCTCACAATCTCAGTGTTATTCTTGCCTTCTTAATATGGCACTTCACATATCCCAAATCCATTGCCATATCTAGATATTTCTATCTTTTCATATCTTCTCTCTATTCAAAATACTGCTACTCTAGTATGCACTTACATCACTTCTCATCTAGACCATTAAAATAACCTTCTAGTTGACTCCCTACTTAAAGCTTCTCTCTATTCTAATCCATCCTCCACTCATCTGCCAAAGTGGTTTTTCTAATATGTAGGTGTGGTCCATGTCACCCCTTACTCAAGGAACTCCAATATTTCCTTAACCCTTCACAATCTGTTCCCTTCCTATTCTTCCAATCTTCTTTATTAGTCTCCATTCTCTCTGGGATTCAGTCATACCAGTAGACTCCTGGAACATAACAATTAATTTCTTCTTTCTGTGCTTTTGTCTTTTCCTCTATGGAATGTTCTACATCTTTATTTTCCCTTCTATTCCTGCAGAATCATCTCAAATTTTACTTTCTGCAGAAGGTTTCTCCCACTCCCTCCCTTTTAGGTGCTAGTACCTTCCCAGCTTGAGATTATCTTTTAAAAAAAAATTCATGGATATTTGATTTCATAGTTTTTTTTTCCTTTTTTTGATAAAATTTTATTTAATTACTGTTAAATTTTAAATTCCAATTTTTTTCCTCCATCTCCACCCCTCACTAGAGACACTCCACATCATTTGACAGACACAGATATATGTATATGTATATGTATGTGTATGTATGTATGTATAAATATATTTACATGTATATGTATACATATATGTACAGTAAAAGCTTCTGTTTATCTTTTAAAAATATTTAGCATTTTATTTTTCTGCAATTACATGTAAAAGCATTTTTTAACATTCATATTTAAAATATTGAGTTCCAAATTCTCTCCCTTCTTCCCTCCCCATTCCCTTCAACAAAAAGGTGAGAAATTTGATATACATTATACATATGTAGTCATGCAAGCCATATTTCCATATTAATCATATTGTAAAATAAAACAGAACTCCCCACAAAAAACCCTCAAGAAAAGTAAAGTAAAAAAATTATACTTCAATCGGTATACTTCAGATTTGTTTGCTTTCCTCCGATCAACAGTGATTTAGAGCACCTTCTCAGATTTCTATAGATAACTTTAATTACCTCATCTGAAAACTGTTCATATCTCTTGGTCATTTATCAATTGGGAAATGGCTCCTATTTTTTTATAATTTTGACTTAGTTCTCTATATATTTGAAAAATGAGACCTTTATCAGAGAAACCTGCTTTAATTTTTTTTCACAGTTAAGTTTCCTAAATGTATTCTTCTTCCTCAACCACCACTGTTTATTTTATTTTTTCTCTTCTTTCATCCTATCTCTCCTTAAATGTGTTTTGCTTTTGACTACCTCCTTCCCCAATCTGCCTTTTATCATACACTCCCCCTTTTTTTATTCTCTTCCCCTTCTACTTTTTTGTAAGGTAAGATAGATTTCTATACCCAATTAAGTGTGTATATTATTCCTTCTTTGACCTTGTTCTGATGAGAGTAAGGTTCACTCATTCCTCCCACTTCTCCCATTTCCCACTTTACTGTAGAAGCTTTTTTTGACTCTTTTATATAAGATAACTTACCTCATTCTATCCCTTCTCTTTTCATTTTTCCCAGTAGAGTCTTCTTTTTCATCTCTTTATTTTATTTTTCTAGATATTATCCCTTCATTTTCAACTCACAGTTTCCCTCAGTCTATATATATTCCTAACTGTCCTGATAATGAGGAAGTTCTTGTGGAGTTAAAAGTATCATCTACTCATATAGAAATATAAACAGTTTAATTGTATTAAGTTCTTTATGATTTTTTATGCTTCTCTTCAGTCTTGATTTGAAAGTCATATTTTTTATTCAGCTCTAATCTTTTCATCAAGAATGCCTGAAGGTTCTCTTTTGTTGAATATCTATTTTTCCTCCTGAAGGATTATACTCAGTTTTGCTGGGAAGATTATTCTTGGTTGTAACCTTAACTCCTTTGTCCTCAGAATACAATATTCCAAACCTTTGAGACTTTAATGTAAAAGCTACTAAATCTTGTGTTATCCTGACTGTGGTTTCACCATATTTGAATTATTTCTTTCTGGTTGCTTGCAATATTTTCTTTTTGACCTGGAAGCTCTATAATTTGGCTACAATATTTCTGGGAGTTTTCATGCTGGGATATCTTTCAGGATGTGATCAGTATATTTTTTCAATTTCTATTTTACCCTCTGATTCTAGAATATCAGGGAAGTTTTCTGTGATAATTTCTTGAAAGATGATGTCTAGGCTCTTTTTTTGATCATAGCTTTCAGGTAATCCAATAATTCTTAAAAATATTTTCCTGGATTTATTTTCTAGGTCAGTTGTTTTTTCAATGAGATATTTCACATTGTCTTCTATTTTTCTTTCTTTTTTGGTATCATTTGATTGTTTCTTGATTTCTCATATTTGTTCAATTCTAATTATTTTTTGATCCACATAATCCATGAACATTTAATTTGCATTTAATTACACACATTTTATCCAAGCTTTAAAAATCACTTATTCTTTTAAATGTTGCACATACTTATCTAGCTCCAAAAATATCTATCAATATGGTATTAGTAGAGCAAAAGAAAAGAAAGCAATATAGGAGAACTTCAAACTAATTTGTAAATAATTTACTTAGAGATTTTCAATTCTAATTTTTAAAGAATTATTTTCTTCAGTGAGTTTTTGTACCTCCTTTTCCATTTGGCCAATTCTACTTTGTAATTTGTTTTTCTTCAGTGAATTTTTATGCTTCTTTTTTTCCCATTTAGCCAATTTTGCCTTTCAAGGTATTTTTCTCCTCATTTTTGTACTTTTTTACAATTTAGCTTAGTCTGTTTTTTTCATGTTCTTTTTTTTTGTTAAAGCTTTTTATTTGCAAAACATATGCTTGGGTAATTTTTCAACATTGACCCTTGTAAAACTTTCTGTTACAAATTTTTCCCTCCATCCCCCCCAACCCCCTTCTCTAGATGTCGGGAAGTCTAATACATGTTAATTATGTTAAAATACTTGACAAATCCACTATGTGTATACATAGTTATACCGTTATCTTGTTGTACAAGAAAAATATAAGAAAAAAAATCTGAGAAGGAAAACATAATGCAAGCAAACATCAATAGAAAGCGTGAAAATGCTACATTGTGGTCCACCCCCCCGATCCCATAGGCCTCTCCCTGGATGTATATGGCTTTCTTCATCACTGAACAACTGGAACTGGTTTAAATCATCTCATTGTTGAAGAGAACCATGTCCATCAGAATTGATCATCATATAGTCTTGTTGCCGTGTACAATGATCTCCTGGTTCTGCTCATTTCGCTTAGCATCAGTTCATGTAAGTCTCTCCAGGCCTCTCTTAAATCATCTTGCTGGTCATTTCTTACAGAACAATAATATTCCATAGCCTAGTCTGTTTTTTAAGGTGTTGTTTTCTTCAGTATTTTTTGCCTTTACAAAGCTGTTGACTCTGTTAATGATATTCTTGAATCACTCTCATTTCTCTTTCCAAATTTTCACTCTACATCTCTTATTGGATTTTCAAAATCCCTTTTGAGCTCTTCCATGGCTTGAGATCAATTCATATTTTTTTCTTGGAGGCTTTGGATTTTGGAGCTTTGATTTTGTTATCTTCTTCTAAGTGTGTGTTTTGAACCTTTTTGTCATCAGAGTAACTTTCTATGAACAGAATTTTTTCCATTGTTTGTTCCTTTTCCCAGCTTATTTCCTTTCAACTCTTTATTAAATGGGGGCTGTGTTTCCAGAGTGGAGGGTACACTATCTCAAGCTTCAGGGGTTTTGTGCTCCTTTTTTCAGAAATATTTCTAGAGACCCATAAGTTTTCAGTTCTTCTAAGGTGGTATGACTCTTCCAAGAATGTTTGCTACTCTCCTGGCCTGTGCCCTGGTTTGTGAGTGACCACAAGCACTTTTTTATATAATAATACTTTTTATTTTTCCAAATACATGCCAAGATCATTTTCAACATTCACTCTTGGAAAACTTTATGTTCCAATTTTTTTCTCCCTCCCTTCCCATCTTCCCCCTCCCCTAGACAGCAACTAATTCAATATAGGCTAAACAAGGTACAATTCTTCTAACCATATTTCCACATTCATCATGCTGCACAAGAAAAAAAAAATCAGATCAAAAAGGAAAAAAATTAGAAAGCAAAAACCAAGCACACAAACAACAATAACAACAAAAAAGGTGAAAATACTATGTTGTGATCCACATTCAGCCCCCATAGCCTTCTCTCTGTATGCAGGGCCTTCCCACAAGCCTTTTTTGTTGTTGTTCTGAAACTATAGGGAGGTTTCATGCATCACTGTGGCTACAAGCTCTGGTGTGTTAGTGCTCCACCTCACCCTAGGATTGTCCTCCAGGACTGTGACCCAGATCTTAGTTTGGGAAAAGCAACAGAGTGCTCCCAGTGCCAGTAAAGAAATCCCTGTAATCTCTTTTTGACCAATTATGCAACATCCTTATCATCAGTGGCTTAGAACTCTGAAGGAATTGAAGGAACACTGAATCACTGTTGATTCAGTGGCTGTTCTTGCCATATGGGACCTGGTCAGCACAAGCCTATGGATTGTTCTCCATTCTCACCCAGCTGTGGCAGACCTTTCCTTCCAATTTCCTAAATTGTCTCTGGCTACAAAATTATTTCACCCCATACTTTTGTGGGTTCTGCCATTTCAGGAAGTGTTCATGACATTATTTAAAGGCGTTTGGAGGTATTTGGGTTAGAGCTCAGGAAAGTAGTTGCCTCTTCTCTGCCATCCTGGCTCTGCCTTCATATTTCTAATTACCTATTTTTTCTCTGGAGGGGAATAGAACCTTGATAGGTCCTTTTTATTTGATTTGATTATATATAATACTCAGAAAAAGTCTTTCAAATATATTCTTTGAATGATATTACTGTTACTATACATAACATTCTTTTGCTTCTCCTTTGTTTGCTTTTCATTATTTAATGCAAATCTTTTCATGTTTTTCTAAAATCAACCTGCTTGTCGATCAGTGGCACAGGATAGGTTATCAGGACAATCTAGCCAATAACCTTAACAATCTAGTGTTTGATAAACCCAAAGACCCCAGCTTTTGGGATAAATACTCATTATTCGGCAAAAACTGCTGGGAAAATTGGAAACTAGTGTGGAAGAAATTAGGGCTTGACCCATACCTAACACCACATACCAAGATAAGATCTAAATGGGTTCATGATCTAGATATAAAGAGGGACTTTGTAAGCAAGTTAGAGGAACGTAATATAGTTTATCTCTCATACCTGTGGAGATGGAATAAATTTATGTTCAAAGAAGACCTGGAACTCCTAATTGAACACCAGATGGATAATTTTGATTATATTAAGTTAAAAAGTTTCTGTACAAACAAAACAAATGCAGACAAGATTAGGAGGGAAGCATCAAGTTGGGAAATCATCTTTACATTCAATGGTTCTGATAAAGGCCTCATTTCTAAAATATATAGAGAATTGTCTCATATATATAAGAATTCAAGCCACTCTTCAATAGATAAGTGGTCAAGGGATATGAACAGACAGTTTTCAGATGATGAAATTAAAAGCATCTCTAGTCATATGAAAAGTTGCTCCAAATCACTATTGATCAAAGAAATGCAAATTAGGACAACTCTGAGGTACCACTATACACCTGTCAGATTGGCTAAAATGACAGGAAAAGATAACGATGAATGTTGGAGGGGATGTGGGAAAACTGGGACACTAATACATTGTTGGTGGAACTGTGAACGGATCCAACCATTCTGGAGAGCAATTTGGAGCTATGCTCAAAAAGTTATCAAACTGTGCATACCCTTTGACCCAGCACTGGGCCTATATCCCAAAGAGATCTTAGAGGAGGGAAAGGGACCCACCTGTGCAAGAATGTTTGTGGCAGCCCTTTTTGTAGTGGCTAGAAACTGGAAACTGAAGGGATGCCCATCAATTGGAGAGTGGCTGAATAAATTATGGTATATGAATATTATGGAATATTATTGCTCTGTAAGAAACAACCAGCAGGACGATTTCAGAGAGGCCTGGAGGGACTTGCATGAACTGATGCTGAGTGAAACGAGCAGAACCAGGAGATCATCATACACGGCAACAACATTATTACATGATGATCAATTCTGATTGGACATGGCTCTCTGCAACAAAGAATTGTCTCAAACCAGTTCCAATTGTTCAATGAAGAAAACCATATACACCCAGAGAGAGGGATATGAAATATGGACCACAACGTAACATTTTCATGATCTTTATTGACATTTGCTTGCATTGTGTTGCCTTTCTCTGATTCTTTTTTTTTTCTTGTAGTTAGGATTTTTCTTGCATAACTTCTCAAGCATTTCAACATTATTAACATGTAGTGGACTTCCTGTCATCTAGGGGAGGGGAGGGGACTGGGGGTAAAATTTGTAATGGAAAGCTTTGTAAAGATCAATGTTGGGAAACTATCCATATACATGTCATACAAATAAAAAGCTTTAAAAAAAAGAATTTGAATATCATTAAAAAGCATTTTGAAACAGAAAAAATAAATAAATAAATAAATAAAATCAACCTGCTTGTCATTTCTTATAGTACAATAGTATTCTATCATAATCATATATCACAATTTGTTTAACTATTCACCAATTGATGGGCATCCCCTCAACTTCTAATTTCCTGCCACTACAAAAGAATTATTATAAATATTTTAGAACATATAGGTTCTTTTCTTTTTTCCATGATAACCTTGGGAAACAGTCCTAATAGTGGTATTGCTGGTCAAAGTCTATACATATTTCTATTAATTTGGGGGCATAATTAAGATTGCTCTCCAAAATGGAGGATCAATGCACAATTCCCCAATAGTATATGAATGTCTTATTTTTTCCACATGCCCTCCAACATTTGCCATTTTCCCTTTTTATTGCTTTAGCCAATATGATAGATAAGAGAAATTGCTTCAATTTTCCTTTCTCTATCAATAATGATTTAGAGCATTTTTTAATATGACTATATGTAGATTTGATTTTTTCATGCAAAAACTACCAGTTTATATCATTTGACCATTTATCCATTAGGGAATGACTCATATTCTTATAAATTTGACAAACATACATAGACTTTTGTCTGAGAGAAACTGTCGAGCCTTAGGATTATCTTTCATCTACTCTCTCTTTTTCTACACACACACACACACACACACACACACACACACACACACAGTATTACCTAGTTATTTACATGTCATCTCTTCCATTAGAGTGTGAATTTCTTGAGTTCTATTTGCCTTTGTATTCCCAGTGCTTAGCATAGTGCCAGGCATATAAAGCTCTTTATAAATGTGTGTTGACTGACTCACAAGAAAGCAGCTTCATTTCTCTACATGTTTTCTCATCCATAAAATGAGTGAATTGAACTAGATGACCTATGAAATCCTTTCCATTCTCAATGCTATGGTTTCTAATAAATTATGCCACCTCTTAGGAATGAAGTCTTTCTGACTAGACTTAGATAAAGCAAGTCAATACAAGTAAACACCAAGAAAGGAGACAATCTAAAAGAGCAAAGGCCATAACATTTGAAAAATGTCTCTTTCTTTAAGATTCTTATTTTATTGACTTAGGAAGAATAGGGTGCTTTGGGGAAGGAAAGATTAAATGACCTAAATAAATAGAAGCCTCCTTATGGGATGGAGAGATAGGGGAAAGAAAACAGAGGGAGGAAAGTGTTGTTTCTTATCTCTCTCATCTGAAATATCTAAGGGGAAAATTTTCTCCTGCATGAGAAAAAAATTACATATATTTCTCAATAGTGAAATTTATCAAATTGTGGCATGAGAGTTATATTGACCTAGAAAAACTGAAGACTGGTATTCCTGATTAAATCAGTGGTCCCAGGCCTAAGACCTAATGTGCATTTGACAAGGGGGATATGGTTGTTTCATTACATAGCATTATTCTGATGTGACTTAGCTATAATTTTTTCTGGAGGCAGGAGATTGGCCTAGATGACTTTTCATCTTTAATCACTTCTACTGCCAAAAATAAAATAAAATAAAATGAAGGAAGTATGTAGATTGGGATTTAACATAATGAGTCTTTTTTATCTCAGCTTTGATATATCTTTAGAAAGAAACCAAGAAAACACAAATTCAGGCTTTTGTTTTTAAAAATATTGGGATTTGAAGGTGATATATATAGTTTCACTTAAATTCAAATGTCCCTCAGTTCTTTGTTCATTAAATCAGTAAACATTTATCACATCCCTATTCTGTGGCAAGGCCTGAAAAAACAAAAAACAAAACCAAAATATTCCTGGCCTCCAAGAAATTTACATTTTCTTGGAAGCAAATAGCATATGCCATGAGAACTATGAGAAAAGGTTGTGGGGACACTCACAGCTATGGATTAGGGCAGTCAATATATTTATTGGAGGTTGCCACTGAGCTGTCTTGAGGGAAGCTTGGGATTTCTAAATGACAGAGGTGAAAAGGACAAGCATTTCATTGTCTCCTCACAATTTCTGACTGGATATAAAGCTATATTTACCCTATATATACTGAAAAATTTAATGTAAGAGTTATTTACACATATATGAATTTTAATATTAATAAAGTAACTTTCATAGAGTTTTTTAAAATAAAATGTTATTTTTTCCATTTCTATTTCTTATATCACCATGTATCTTTCCCTCCCCCTCTTTTAGAGTCATTCCATATAACAGGCAGTGTTTTTTAAGAGAGAGAAAAAAGTCAGCATAACTATTAACATGTATTTTAAAAGTCTGAACATATGTGTAATGTGTAACAACTGTGAACTTTCCATAATCATCCAAGGCAGAGTTAGAGGGTGTCTTCTCATATCTCTTCATTCAAATGTGGTTTGATCTTTATAATTTTGTTACATTTACTTTCTAAAATTTTAATTTTAATTTATGGAAAACAAGTATTTCCATAACATAGTATTATGAAAAGATGATTGCACATGAAACTACAAATCTACTATGCACAACATGTACTGTTTTCAAATATACAACTAAATTATTCTGTTAATTACTTTTTTCCATTCTATCCCCTCCCCTTCCCTAGAAATGATTACCATTATACACAAATAGGTACATATATGTCAATTATTCTAAATATAATCCTGTTTATCTGTTCTTTCTCTGGATGCAGATAGTATCTTTCTTCATATGTCCTTTATAATTAATTGGGTATTTATAATAGTCAAAATAACTTATTTGCTCAAAGTCATTCTTAAAACACTATTGCTGTTACTATATACAATGTTTTTTTGGTTCTGCTCACTTTGCTTTTAATTGTTTTTATTGACATCTTTCCATGTTTTTTAAGATCATGGAGCTCATTTCTTTTTTTTTTAAATAGGATAAATTATATGACAAATACAATACATGTATACATATCTATACAGTTATCTTACTGCATAAGAAACATCAGATCTAGAAAGAGAAGAAGAAAAAACAACCTAAGAAGGAAAACGAAATGCATGGAGATATTCACAGAAAGCATTAAAATGCTGCATTGTGGTTCACACTCAGTTCCCACAGGCCTCTCTCTGGATGTATATGACTATCTTCATCACTGAACAATAGGAACTGGTTTGAATCACATCATTGTTGAAGAGAACCATGTCCATCAAAATTGATCATTGTATAGTCTTGTTGCTGTGTATAATGTTCTCCTGGTTCTGCTGATTTCACTCAGCATCAATCAGTTCATGCAAGTCTCTCCAGGCCATGGAGCTCATTTTTTATAGCACAGTCATATTCTATCATAATCATATATCACAACCCTGCAATTTCAAATTCTTTGCCACAATAAAGAGAAATGTTATAAGCATTTTAAAACATACATATTCTTTTCCTTTTCCCCTAATCATCTTCAGAAATAAACCAATAGTAGTATTACTAAGTCAAAGAGTACAGGTAATTCAATAACTCCTTGGGCACAATTCCAGATTGCTCTCCCAGATGGTTGGATCAGTTCACAATTCCACCAACAATGAATGTGTTCCAATTTTTCCACATCCCCTCCAACATTTGTCACACTTCCCTTCTGTCATTTTAGCTCATTTGGTAGATATAAAATGATATCTCAAAGTTGTACTAATTTGCATTTTTCTAAGCAATAATGATTTAGATATTTACTTTTGACTTTTTGTGTGTCGTTCTTTTCATTTGTTATTGTAGTTACTATCTATATTGTTGGGTTTTTTGGTTCTGCTTACTTCACTCTGTACCAATCCATGTAGAGCCTTCAACACTTCTCTAAATATTCATCATGTATATCAGTACAGTATGCCATTACATTCATATGTCACAATATATTTAGCCATTCCCCAATAGATGGGTCTGTACTTGCTCCTCTCCACTTCTTACTTATCACAGAAAGTGCTGCTGTAAATATTTTGGAGTATATGGAAACTTTTTTCTTTTTTATCTTTTCCTTGGGAAATAAGGTTAGGAATGGTTCTTTAATTCAAAGGTTTATAGATATTTTAGTCACTTTTTCCCATAATTCTAAATTGCTTTTTGAAATAGTTGAATCACTTCACAGCTCCACTAAAAATGAATTAGGGCACTTATCTTCCAACATCTCCCATTGCCATTTTTTGGTCAATTTTGCCTAAATAAAAGTAAAAATATCGGGTTTTTTTTCTATATTATTATTATTAATAGTTAATTGAAGCATGTTTTCATGTGGTTGTGAATACTTTGGAGTTTTTTTCATATCTTCTGACAATTTATTTATTGGAAAATGTCTGTCATATGTGTGCTGTATGCATATACATATAAGAAAGTGACATTTGAACTGAATTTTGAAATAAGCTAGAGATTCTAAGGTGGAGGTAAAGAAGGCACATTGCATAGATAGATGTCTATATTGAAGGTTAATTTTTTCCATTGCAAATATATTGGGTGACTAAAATACTTGTGTGGAGTACACAATCTAAATATTTAATTATAAGAATGTGCATCAACTGATCTTGTTCCATAAACTCTTTGGTTCACCTGTCTGCCCAGCTTGGGATGCCTAAGCAACAACTGCCGACTGTTTTCTGCTGCAGGACTTTCCTAGGATCTATGAATTATATGACACAGACACAGACAATGCAAGGGCCTGTGGATCCACAGCAAGGATAGATAAAAGCTTAAACATCAGTCTTACAAATCAGTCTTAATATTGGTTTCACCTATACCCAGACTCCAGGTATTTGTCTTGATCCTTGTGACTAAGTTCCTTCCTTTTCTCCCTATTCCATGAACTAAATCCCTATCTTAATTCCATGGGCCAGAATCCACTACTGGAGCCAACTGACCACTTGCCTGGCCTTTTCCCATCACCTACTATCATAATTCTTTATTGCTGTAGTACTGTAGGGTATCAATAAATTGACTTTACTGGAGCTCTTGAATATTTACTGCCTGGATGTTTGGATTTTCTAGTATTGCCTCTTGCCAAGACCTACCCTAAATGCCTGCCCTGCCCCATCTGAAATTCTAATTTCTGGGTATCAATTATGTCACTATAGTTCATGTCCAGTTAGGTGCTAACAGATTGATCTGTAGTGTAAAGACAGTGTGAGAGACCAGAAGAATGCTGAACTTGAAACTACAAAAGGCTTAGATTTAAATCCAGGCTTTGACAATTATCTGTGTGATCACAATCATGACTTCACCTTTCTGAATCTCAATTTCCTTATCTATAAAAATACTCTATGTAGGGTACTTTAAGCTCTGTATAAATTATATCTTTTTCTAGATTTCTGTTTCCCTAGAAGGCAAAATGCTCCTTCCCTAGAAGGGACAATAGACATAAGTTGTAAAGAGGCAGATTTGGGCTTTATAATTGGAGTTTTCCAAAAGAAAAATGGGCTGCATAGTGTAGTGATGGGGTATTCCTTTAGTGAAAGTCTTCCCAAGGCCAGAAGTTGATTGTATTGTGGAATCTGAGATGCTGTAACTTCTCTTGTTATCTCAAATTTTTTGGTAGACCAACAGGTTCTCTTTTATTGGTATTTTATCAGTGTCCAAGGATAACAAATATCCAAGTTTGTGTTGTTACGAAATTTTTTATTAGAATTTTTTTTAACTTTTTTTAAATAAAGAAACAAATAACAAATCTTATAGCAATTATGATCTTGGGGCAGCAGCATGAACTCTAGGGGAGACTGTCTACAAAGAGAATTTATTATATAACGGTAAATGAGAAATGAGGAGAAAGAATGCATCTATAAATTTACTGTGTTGATGAAAATTGATGTGATTAATTGAGTAAAAGTGGAATGTTCTGGTATGGTGGTGGGAAAATCATTAATCTATAAATATCTTTCATAATAAAAGATGTAGAATTTCTTCTTCACGGGGATATTTTTAAAAATAGGAGACTAGCATAAATCTATTTGTGGGCAGAAGTCTAGAATCAGTGACTTCTCCAGAACTCCTGATTTCCATGAGTCTTAATCTCACACTAGATCAGATTTCCAAAGATTTCAATCACATAAATGCATATTAGCTAGTGTCTGTTGTGCATAGAAACTGAGAAGCTAAAATAAAGGGACCAGCTGTAACTGTGACCCTGAATTTTTGAGCATCTAAAATATGGCACTTAAATAGGCCTTCTCCTTCCAAGCCCATGCCCACTGAGAGAGATTGGACTTCATACAATGTCACAGGCACGTGGCTGTTCATTAGGATTTGGGACTCAGCAGTCTTGATATAAAATACAATGCATTTTACAAATGGAATTTCCATTGTTCATCAATCTGCTCTGGGCAAGAACAGCATAAGCAGTCAGCCCATCTCACTGTGGGCCTGGAACCAGCTGCTGAATTCCTGCTTCTTTCTGATAAGAGCTAAGGAATGTAAACACTATGCAAAGAATACTTGTCATGTATTAGCCCTGAGAGAGAGCCAAATGAATAGTCATGTGTGACCTTTCAAACTCTTATCTTTCTGTACCATATTATAAGCCAGAATTATAAGCAGGCTCTAAAGGTTTTGAATACTATTTGGGCTCACTCACTTACCTCCACCCTTCTCCTTTTATCAAGACTAATTCTCCTTCCCCCCCCCATCCCCATTTCTCTCCCCAAATAAGCTATTAACTAAGTAATTTTAAAAATGGGGGAAAATGAGTTCATTTGCTTTTTACTAATGTCATCTCCTACCTCCATGCTTTTGTACAGGTTATCTCCTATGTCTAAGGGCAACTAAGTGGCACAGTAGATAGACTATTTGTCCTGAAGTCAGGAAGATCCATCTTTCTGAGTTCAAATCTGTTGTCAGATACTTACTTCCTATGTGTTGCTAAGCAAGTCATTTAACCCTTTTTACCTCAGTTTCTTCATCTGTAAAATGAGCTGGAGAAGAAAATGTCAAACCACTCCAGGATTTTTGCAAAGAAAATCCTTAAATGGGGTTATGAACAATTATGATTCAATAACAATAACAGTAACAGCATTTTTTTTCCAGGAAACAGATCTTCTATGCTTGAAATAGCAACCTTAATGTTATTTAAATATGAACTCTTAAACTAACTCCTCTAGAGCTTTTTTGTGTGTTTTTCTGACTTCAAAAAACCTGGTAAATACTTACCTTTTTATATGCTGTATCCCCCTTAGCACAGTGTAAGTAGCTTGAGAGCAAGAACTCTTACAGTTTTGGTCTCTGTTTCCTATCACTTGGATCAATGCTTGGTACATGATAAATATTTAACAAATGAAATAGTTGCTAACATATTTGTCATAAGGGACTAGAAAAGACTTTCATTACCCTCAAGTCACATCACATAGGTCATCAAATTGGAGACAAGCCTGATCTCAGCATCCAGGAAAAAACAAGTTACTTCTCTTCAAAGATCACAATTCCTGATGCTTTGAGTAAATCTAACAGATAGCAGTAGGTAGGGAGTAAACTTTTTTTATATCTTTAATAGCAAGAGCAGTGGAGCCCTGTGTGTACTCCTCACAAGGAGTAGTTCAGACTCCTCCAAAGTTTTCAGTAGAAAAATTATGCAAAACTTGCTGACTTCATGTTGACATAGAAGAAAACCAAGCTAAAATTCTACATTGTATAACAATTAGTTGATAATAACTGAACATGAATAGAATAGTGAGGGGGAAATCTCATTAAGTGGAAATCTCATTAAATGGAAAATTAAGTGGAAAAAAAATAAGGGAAAATCTCATTCCCCTTCATTAGGGTTCAGGAAAAAGTAGACACACCAGTAGGGGTAATGGAGACTGTTGTCCATGATTCTGATGTTCCACCAAAGAAATGATATGAAAACTGATATATTACCCAAGAAAAATTTGAGGTATAGTTTTCTTGAACTCAAAACAGCTGAGTGTGTGGTGCCTCACTATTAAGGAAAGATGCCAAGAGGAGCCAAGAGGTAGAACTTTACTTTCAGGATTGTAGCTATGAAAGCAGAAACCCATGCAATAGCCAAATGGTAAATCTGCCTGCTTCAGATCTCTACCCTCCTTTCAGCTACTAAAGTGATTTTCCTAAAGTTCAGGCCCACTTAAGTTAGGGCCCCCCTTCTACTCCCATTCAACAACTCCCAGTAGTATCCCAGTACCTCCAAGACCTAATACATTGGCATTCAAATTAGCCTCTCCTACTTTCCAGCCTTCTTACATGTTAGTCCTCAATGTGGAGTCATCCCAGGCTTAGAATGCTCCCCGTCATCATCTTTACCTACTACCTTTTCAGGCTTCTTAAGTACTTACTAAAATTCCATCTTCTACAACAGGCTATTCCTAACCCCTCTTAATGTTAGTATCTTCCCCTCTGTGAATTGTTTTCTATTTATTTTATGTATATAGCTTGTTTGTACATATTTTTGCTTATTGTCTACCCCATTAGATTGTGAGGTTTTTTGCCTCTTTATGTATAACCAACCTGACTCAATAATAAGTGCTTCATAAATCTTTATTGACTCAATAAAGGCATATTATTTCATTTAAGGCTCATAACAACTTTAGAAGTCATTATAAGCACTATTTAATAGATAAGAAAATTGAAGGAAGTGACTTTCCCAAAATCACACAGTTAGTAATTTGGACCAAATCATTCTGGTTCTTTCTAATTCCCAAGTACATCCATTTTGACCTCAGGACACCTCAAACTAGCTTTGACCATGCACTTTCCCCCTTTTGGATCATGATCATCATGTTTTTTAACTACCTTTTAATTAGTAGTATTATTCACTATTGGAGCCTATCTCAATAGGTATGTTTATAAATATTTATGATCAGTTTAAACCCTTTTACCTTTTTTTATCCTGATCCAACCAAATGTTTCACTGAGGCATTTCTTTCCCCCTTTCCTGAAGTCATATTAAGTGCCTACTTTTTAAGAGTAAGGAGTCATGTCTTAACCCTTTACTTTCTACCCTCACCTTCTGTGCTTGTTAGCAATTTTTGGATCCAGCACAAATTAGCTGTTGTGTGTCTCCACATTTACTATCTATATCCATAAACCAAGTGTGGCAAAGGATCTACTTATAATAAAGACTACTTTCCTCCCTGCATTACCAACATAGCTTCCTCATCACAATAACAGAAGAAAGTAACAGGCAGATAGAGACATAGGAATGGAATATAGCTTTTTAGGAAAGTAAAAATCAGTCTAGAGTAGATGGATGAATCCAATCAGTCTCTAAAATATGGGGTGGGGGAGAGAATTACTTTGTTTTTCATGAAAGTCAACCTCAATCTTTGCTTTTCAAAAGAAGATATCTTATAGGACTCTCAGATAGCAGTAGACAAAATATGGGCCATCCTGAGGTATACGATTTTTTATCAGATCTAGGCAATATTTTATGTAAATTGGTATAAAAGAAAGACTACTGGACAAGTTAGAAAATGTGGTTTCTCCATTTTCCAGTAGACATATGGTTGAAGAACAAACAGTTCTGGAAAGAACTGAGAACTTTTAAGAATCATGTGAAAGTCACTAATAGTAAGACAAATGTAAATTAAAACAACCTTCACCTCAACCCTGCAAATTGGTTACAATGACAATGGACAGAAATAGCTAATTATGGAGAATTTGTAGGAAGATAGGCATAATAATTTGTTGTTGGTGGGGCTGCAAGTTAATATGATCACTTGGGGAAGAATTTTGGAATTATTCATATGAAAGGACTTAAATGTCTATTTCCTTCTATCCAGAGATTCCTTCCATTCCTAAATTTATGTCACAAAAAGCCCAGGGATAAGGAAAACATCTTTAAGATACCAAATTATTTACAATGACTCTATTTATGACATCACAGAATTAGAAACAAATTAGATGGCCCATCAATTGGGGAATGGATAAGCAAATTTGTAGAATATGAATGTGATGAAATAATACTATGCTATAAGAAGGAAAGAGCTGCATGAATTGACACAAATGAAATAAGTAGACACAAGAAAACATTATATACAACAACTACAATAATATAAGCAGAAAGAAAAATTTTACTTACATATACAGTGAATGTTGCAAAATTTTCAAGAACAATCATGATTCAAAAAACAGAGATAAAAGAAAATGATCCTGTCTCATCCCTTTGGAAATGTAAGGAATCTATAAATGTAAATAATAATAAAATAATAATGTATATAGTGATTGCTATGTGACAATATTGTGCAAAAGAGTGGATAACTACCTAGATGTGTCTGTATAGTACAGAGATAGTCAATTTAATGAGTTTTGCAATTCTTTACCTTAAAAAGAACTGCTATTCTTATTAAGGGCTTATATTTTCTAAATGTCTTTTTAAGGATAATGTTTATCTGAAAGAACTTATGAAAGTTGTGTTCAATTACAAAAGAAATGAGGATTTTTCTCATCAGAAGAATAGTGAAAATCAAAGGTTAAGTGATGAGTGGAAAAGCAATTTTTGGGATGTAGATATTCCTGACTGGATCAATAACTTTGAATCCTAAAATCTAGAATTTTGAGTTACCCTAAACATATGAATTTTCCTCTCCCATGTGTTTTCCTGCCAGGTTCCTATTTGGATTTAGATGTGCATTATGAAATATTTTATTATTTATATATTTGCTTTAATAGTTGGATACTAATTAAGATTAGTATCAATATTATTTGACTTGTATTCTTAAGTGGTTATATGTAAACACGAAAAGTGTCAATATTGTAAGTAGCTGGTTTTATAGAGAGACAATAGATTAGATGGGAGCCCAAGTGCTAGAGAAAATGTATTTTCCCTCAGCAGTTATATCTTAGAACTCAGAGTTTGAATGCAACAGTATGATAGAAACATCAAGGTAGCTCAGCGGATGAAATGCTAGCTTTAGAGTCAGGAAAAACTGAATTCAAATCCTACCTCATATTTATAAACTCTGTGGCCACTGGTGTGATATTTAACCTTTCTCAGCCTTAGTTTCCTCATCTGTAAGATGGGATAATAATAGTATTAATCTCACAAGGTTATTGTGGTAAGATATTTAAAGTGTTCTGTATAAATGCTAGCTATTATTGTTAGGGGTCTTCCTCTGGGAATTCAGGCTTACTAGTATGAGAGCAGATTGGAGGAGTCTCATATCTAGATTATGGAAAGCAAGGTCCCCAGAAACCCCTATACATTGTGTTTGACTTAGAGCCCAATGGAGTTACTAGAACCCACCTCTAGTAACTCATAGCTAGTGTTATATTTGTGGTGATTATTACTGTTATACCTGGCACTTAGGGAAAGCTTAAGAAATGCTTGTTGGCTAATGAAATAAAGAACCCAAGACCCAACGAGTCCAAGGGAATTATTCAAGTTCACACAATAAGTAGTAAGTGGCTGAGATTGGACTGATATCCACAACTCTGGGCTGTAATTCCTGGATTCTTTCTCCTATATGGCATTGATTTGCCTTTCTTTCTGTCAGATTAATATTCAAAGGCAATACTGAGAAGAAGTTAAAGAACAAAAGCATACCATCAAGTGTATTTCATTTATAATATTGGTCAGAGCTCATTATGTAACTCAGGCTATTATTGCTTATAATGTCTCTGAAATTCAATCTCCTCATCTGTAAAATAAGAGGTTGGATTAAATGACCTTTTCAATTCTGTGCTTTTATATAGAAAGTCCAAACAAACAAGCAAACCTTTAATAAATCAAATAGGCTACCTCCTAGTGTAAGCTTAAGGGAAACATTTCAAAGCTTGTTACTCTTAGTACCTCTTTCATCCTTGAACAGCAAGGTCTACTGGGACTGAGACAAAAACAAAGCAAGTTCAAATGTGTGGGGTGGTATAGCTGGAATTTTTCCAAACACTAGAACTATTCCTATTTGTTCTCTATAGGGGCTTAATTCCTACACCTTGGGACTATATAAAAAGGACTCCCTTTGGTACCCAAGTGGAACCCTGGGGACACATGAGAGATATTTTTTTGAGGATATTGATTCATTCATTCTGGCCATAACCCTCTCTTCCTCTACTGAAGCTTCACCAGGGGGAATAAGACCATGCCAAAATCATTTCCTGCTCCAGAAAGGAGTGTTTCATTTGCGATCTAAGGATCATGATGGATGTTCTGCATCTAATGAGAATTCCTAGGGAATCATTCCAATATGAATCAGACTTAGTTGCCTAGAACACAGGTGGGAATTTTTCCTCTCTCTCTCAAAGTCCAGTTGATTTATTACCTCCAGGGGAATGAATCATTTCCAAATATCCTCACTAACTAAAATCTCTGCATAAAAGAGTCTCCAATCCCCAGTCTAAAGTCTAATGATTTTCTTTCTTTCTTTCTTTTTTGCTAAGGCAATTAAGATTAAGTGACTTACTCAGGGAATGTTAAGTATCTGAGACCAGATTTGAACTCAGGTCCTCCTGACTTTAGGACTGGTGCTCTAACCATTATGCCACCTAGCTGCCCCTAGATCTGATGATTTCTAGAAAATTCAATACATTCTAGGACAAAAATAGCAAAACCAAAATCAAACAAATTCTTGGAGTGGGTTGTAAGATGATGGACATGAATTTCTATTCAAATTAATTGTTTACTTTCTGATGAACATTCATAAGTAAGTCAGCAAAAACCAATATCTAGGTTGAGCATCCAAAGTTCTTCATATAGATGTGTGAGCCTGGTTTAGTCCTTTAACTTCTGTCTGTATCAGTTTCCTCATTTATAAAAGTGGACATTTATAATAGCACCTTCCTTTTATGGTGATTGTGAAGATAAAATACTTGTAGAGCACTTTGCAAACCTTAAAATGCTATGAAATTCTGACTTTATCATTATTTATCACTACCACCATCATCATCATTTCTATGATCCTATTATTTGTCTATGGTCAGACAGTCACTAAGACACAGAGTTGGAAGTTTCTTGACTTGGACTCAATGTCCTTCTAATATACCCTGCTGATTTTATTCTGTCAGTTGAAAGTGTTTGAGAAACATCACCTTTCTTGGCATGGAAAAGGTTATAACTTAAGGTCATATTAATTAATAATTCAATTTATCATAATTCTAAATTCCAGACAAGATGATTTTCAATATACCATATGTGAACTTGTGACATGGCCCTCATGGCATCTTCAGTCCAACAAACATTTGTAAATGTAACTAGGGTGGGGTGCTGAAAACTAGAGGCATTTCTGGTGTTTATTGCATTTAGAACCTTTCAGCACCATAGGGATCAACTGAGCTGAATACATCATTAAGTAGGAATAATTCACCAAGATGGAATGCAGGTGATGATCTTTCTGAACTTCCTTTCTCCCCCAGCTATTCCCCTCTTCTTCTTGTACTGCTTGCCCCACAAAACCAAAATTGTTAGTTATCTCTGTGCAACCATTCATTAACTTAAAAAGCATTAAATATCTATTGTGGGCAGAATACTGTGTATATGACTGAGTCTCTGTCCTACTAGGGCATTCATTCTGGTAGACAGATAAAACACAAAGAATGTAACTAGCATTTGTAGTCTCTATCCTATAATTTAACGATTTTTAAAATGGGCTTTTGTTTTATGTGTGCATATATTTTTTTACTTATATTTTAGTCTTGAAATAAAAGGAGCATCCTTTCCATATCCAACACACACACACACACACACACACACACACACACACACAATTTTTCTGTTCTACAATTTTGTTGATATAGGAAACTTTGTATGAGGAAATTCTCTCTACCCACACAGATCAGCAACTATTCTGCACTCAGAGTCTTAGAAAATTATCTTGAGGCACTGATAAGGTAAGTGATTTGTCTAGAATCATATGGCCAGTATATTCCAGAGGCAGAACTTTAACCTGAGAGTCTTAGATTCTATCCAATATGTTATGATGACTCTCAGAACTTAGCATGATATTCAACAAAAAGTACTTATTTTTTTCTTTTCTTTCTTTTTTTTTATTGAAGCTTTTTATTTCTATAACATATTTATGGGTAGTTCCCCAGCATTGATCTTTACAAAGCTCTCCATTACAACTTTTACCCCCAGTCCTCTCCCCTCCCCTAGATGGCAGGAAGTCCACTACATGTTAATAATGTAATAATAGTTGACAAGTTGTGCAAGAAAAATCCTATCTACAAGAAAAAAAAAAGAAAACTAGAGAAAGGCAACACAATGCAAGCAAACATCAATAGAGATCATGAAAATGTTACGTTGTGGTCCATATTTCATATACCTCTCTCTGGGTGTATATGGTTTTCTTCAGTGAACAAATGGAACTGGTTTGAGACATTTCTTTGTTGCAGAGAGCCATGGACCTCAGAATTGATCGTCATATAGTATTGTTGTTGCCGTGTATAATGATCTCCTGGTTCTGCTCGTTTCACTCAGCATCAGTTCATGCAAGTCTCTCCAGGCCTCTCTGAAATCATCCTGCTGATTGTTTCTTACAGAGCAATAATATTCCATAACATTCATATACCATAATTTATTCAGCCATTCTCTAATTGATGGGCACCCATTCAGTTTCCAGTTTCTAGCCACTACAAAAAGGGCTGCCACAAACATTCTTGCACATGTGGGTCCCTTTCCCTCCTCTAAGATCTCTTTGGGATATAGGCCCAATAGAAACACTGCTGGGTCAAAGGGTATGCACAGTTTGATAACTTTTTGAGCGTAGCTCCAAAGTGCTCTCCAGAATGGTTGGATCCGTTCACAGTTCCACCAACAATGTATTAGTATCCTAGTTTTCCCACATCCCCTCCAACATTCATCGTTATCTTTTCCTGTCATTTTAGCCAATCTGACAGGTGTATAGTGGTACCTCAGAGTTGTCCTAATTTGCATTTCTTTGATCAATAGTGATTTGGAGCAACTTTTCATATGACTAGAGATGCTTTTAATTTCATCATCTGAAAACTGTCTGTTCATATCCCTTGACCACTTATCTATTGAAGAGTGGCTTGAATTCTTATATATATGAGACAATTCTCTATATATTTTAGAAATGAGGCCTTTGTCAGAATCATTAAATGTAAAGATGATTTTCCAATTTGATGCTTCCTAATCTTTTCTGCATTACTTTTATTTCTACAGAAACTTTTTAACTTAATATAATCAAAATTATCCATCTAGTGTTCAATTAGGAATTCCAGATCTTCTTTAGGCATAAACTTATTCCATCTCCTCAGGTCTGAGAGGTAAACTATATTACGTTCCTCTAACTTGCTTACAAAATTACTCTTTATATCTAGATCTTGAACCCATTTAGATCTTATCTTGGTATGTGTTGTTAGGTATGGGTCAAGCCCTAATTTCTTCCACTCTAAGTTTCCAATTTTCCCAGCAGTTTTTGCCGAATAGTGAGTACTTATCCCAAAAGCTGGGGTCTTTGGGTTTATCAAACACTAAATTGTTAAGGTTATTGCCTAGATTGTCCTGATAACCTATCCTGTGCCACTGATCGACTGCTCTATTTCTCAGCCAGTACCAAATGGTTTTGATGACCGCTGCTTTATAATGTAGTTTTATATCTGGTACAGCAAGGCCACCTTTATCTGCCTTTTTTTTCATTAATCCTCTTGAAATCCTTGACCTTTTGTTCTTCCAAATGAACTTTGCTACTATTTTTTCTAGATCTGTAAAATAATTTCTTGGGAGTTTGATTGGTATGGCACTAAATAAGTATATTAGTTTGGGTAGTATTGTCATTTTTATTATGTTCGCTCTGCCTACCCATGAGCACTTAATGTTTTTCCAATTGATGAGGTCTGATTTTATTTGTGTGGAAAGTGTTTTGTAGTTTAGTTCGTATAGTTCCTGACTTTTCCTTGGCAGATAGATTCCCAAATATTTTATTCTATCATCTGTTATTTGGAATGGAATTTCTTTTTGTATCTCTTGCTGCTGAACTTTGTTGGTAATAAATAAAAATGCTGATGATTTATGTGGATTAATTTTGAATTCTACAACTTTGCTAAAGTTGTAAATTGCTTGTAGTAGTTTTTTAGTTGAGTCTCTAGGGTTCTCTAAGTATACCATCATGTCATCTGCAAAGAGTGATAATTTGGTTTCTTCATTACCTACTCTGATTCCTTTTATCTCTTTTTTTTCTCTTATTGCTAAAGCTAACATTTCTAATACAATATTAAATAGTAATGGTGACAGTGGGCAGCCTTGTTTAACTCCTGATCTTATTGGGAATGGTTTTAGTTTGTCTCCATTACATATGATGCTTGCTGATGGTTTTAAATAGATGCTACTGATCGTTTTAAGGAAAAGCCCATTTATTCCTATACTCTCTAGTGTTTTTAATAGGAAAGGGTATTGGATTTTATCAAATGCTTTTTCTGCATCTATTGAGATAATCATATGGTTTTTGTTATTTTGGTTATTAATATAATTAATTATGCTGATAGTTTTCCTAATATTGAACCAGCCCTGCATCCCTGGTATAAATGCTATTTGGTCATAGTGTACTATCCTGGGGATGACTTTCTGTAATCTCATTGCTAATATCTTATTTAAAATTTTTGTATCAATATTCATTAGGGAAATTGGTCTAGTTTTCTTTCTCTGTTTTCACCCTACCTGGTTTAGCTATCAGCACCATATCTGTCTCATAGAAGGAATTTGGCAATATACCTTCTGTCCCTATTTTCTCAAATAGTTTGTATAGTATTGGAATTAATTGTTCTTTGAATGTTTGGTAGAATTCACATGTAAATCCATCTGGCCCTGGAGATTTTTTCTTAGGGAGTTGGTTAATAGCTTGTCCTATTTCTTTTTTCTAATAAGGGACTATTTAAATAATTTATATCCTCTTCTGTTAACATGGGCAATCTATATTTTTGTAGATATTCCTCCATTTCATTTAGATTATCAAATTTACTCGCATAAAGTTGGGCAAAGTAACTCCTAATTATTGCTCTAATTTCCTCTTCATTGGAGGAAAGTTCTCCCTTATCATTCTTGAGACTAACAATTTGATTTTCCTCTTTCCTTTTTCTTATCAAATTAATTAAAGGCTTATTTATTTTGTTGTTTTTTTCATAGAACCAACTCTTAGTTTTATTTATTAGTTCAATAGTTTTCTTATTTTCAATTTTATTAATTTCTCCTTTTATTTTTAGAATTTCCAATTTGGTATTTAATTGAGGGTTTTTAATTTGTTCTTTTTCTAGTTTTTTAATAATAAGCCCAATTTGTTGATCTTTTCTTTCTCTATTTTATGCAAGTAAGCATCTAGAGATATGAAATTGCCCCTTATAACCGCTTTGGCCATATCCCACAAATTTTGGTATGTTGTCTCCTTATTGTCATTCTCCTGGAAGAAATTATTGATTGTGTCTATGATTTGTTCTTTCACCCATTCATTCTTCAGGATTAGATTATTTAATTTCCAATTAACTTTTGGTTTATTTTCTCCTGGCCCTATATTGCATGTGATTTTTATTGCATCATGATCTGAAAAAGATGCTTTTACTATTTCTGCCTTTCTGCATTTGATTTTAAAGTTTTTATGCCCTAGCACATGGTCAATTTTTGTATAGGTTCCATGGACTACTGAGAAAAAAGTAAACTCCCTACTGTCTCCATTCAATTTTCTCCATAGATCTATCATACCTAACTTTTCTAACAATTGGTTTATCTCCCTAGTTTCTTTCTTGTTTATTTTGTGGTTTGATTTATCTAATTCTGAGAGAGCAAAGTTGAGATCCCCCACTAGTATAGTTTGGCTGTCTATTTCTTCTTGCATCTCTCTTAATTTCTCCCCTAGGAATTTGGATGCTATTGCACTTGTTGCATATATATTTAGTATTGATATTGCTACATTATCTATGGTACCCTTTAATAAAATATAGTTTCCTTCCTTATCTCTTTTGATTAGATCTATCTTGGCTTTTACTTGATTTGAGATAAGGATTGCTACCCCTGCTATTTTTTGTTCACCTGAAGCATAATAGGTTCTGCTCCAGCCTTTTACCTTCATCCTATATGTGTCACCATGTTTTAGATGTGTTTCTTGTAGACAACATATTGTGGGATTCTGGTTTTTAATCCAGTCTGATATTCACTTCTGCTTTATGGGAGAGTTCATCCCATTCACATTCACAGTTAGAATAACTAATTCTTTATTTCCTGCCATCTTATTTACCCAAGTTATGTTTTGCCCTTTCCTTTCCCCTTTCTCCCTTCCCCCCTCCTCAGTACTTTGCTTTTGATGACCCCCCTCTCCCAAACAATCCACCACCCTTTAGATCCCCTCCCCCCCTTTTTAACTCCTTTCCCCTGATTCTTCTATTTTTCCCTTCTAATAGTTTATCCCTTTCTTTTTCCTCCTTTCCCTCCCACTTCCCTCTAGCAACAGACAAGTTTCTATGTGAAATCAAGTGTCTGATATACACTTCTAGAGTCCAACCTGAGAGTAAAATTTACACAATGCTCATCTCCCTCCCCTCTTTCTCTCAATTATATTAGGTTTTCTTTGCCTCTTCAAGAGATTTTATCTTGTTTTTTTCTCCTTTTTTTTTAGATCTTATTTTACCACTTTTTCCCTCTTTTCCCCAGTATGACAACCTTTCCCCCTCTGGTTTTCTTTTTCATATTATCAAATTAATATTTAGTTAATTATACCCCCAGACTTTAAGTATCCCCATAGTAGAAATAAAGTTCTCAAGAGTCCTTTCCTTTTTACCTTTTTATGCTTCTCTTGAATTCTGTGTTTGGAGGTCAAATTTTTTGTTCAGAGCTGGTCTTTTCATTAGAAATAGGTGAAATTCATCTATATCATTGAATGACCATCTTCTTCCCTGGAGGATAATGCTCATTCTAGCTGGATAGGTTATTCTTGGCTGTAATCCAAGTTCCTTTGCCCTTCAGAATATCTGGTTCCAGGCCCTTCAATCCTTCAATGTGGAGGCTGACAAATCGTGTGTGATTCTAATTATTGATCCTCGGTATTTGAATTGTTTCTTTATAGCTGCTAGCAGAATCTTTTCCTTGGTGCGATAGTCCTGAAATTTATCTACAATATTCCTTGGGGTTTTAATTTTGGGGTCTCTTTTAGGAGGTGATCGGTGAATTCTTTCAATGGTGATTTTGTCTTCTGATTCTACAATCTCAGGGCAGTTTTCTTTCAGGATTTCCTGGAAGATAGTGTTTAGATTCTTTTTTTCATCATGGCTTTCAGGAAGTCCAATAATCCTTAGATTGTCTCTCCTAGATCTGTTTCCCAAGTCAGTTGTTTTTCCTAGGAGATATTTCATATTTTCTTCTAATTTTTCATTTTTTTTTGTTTTTGTTTGACTGATTCTTGAAGTCTTATTGAGTCATTCACTTGCATTTGTTCAATTCTTAGTTTTAAAGTGTTGTTTTCTTCAGTTACCTTTTTAAGCTCCTTTTGTAACTGGCCAATTGAATTTTTTGTTCATTGCACTCTTTTTCCACTTCATTAATTTTATTTTTCAATAAATTGGTGTCTTTTTCATATCTCTTTTGCAGGGCATCATATCCTTCTTGCAAGATATTGTATCCTTCTTGCACTGATTTCAATTTATTTTCCCATTTATCCACCATCTCTCTTATGAGGTTCTTTATGCAATCTTCCAGAAAGGCCTTTTGAAAAGGGGACCAGTGATGGTCCTTAAAAACTTCCTTTGGAGTTTTGTCTAAAGGAACCTCAGGAACTGGGGTCATCACTTATTTCTCTTGATAAAAGCTGTCTATGGTGAGAGCTCTCTTTTGCTTCTTCATTTTTTTTAGACAGTGTGGATGTCTCTTTAAGGCTCAGAAAAAATCTTTGCCCTGGGGCAATTCGGGGAATTAACTTAAGGTGCTGGGACTAAATCTGGATTACTCCTTAAACAAGGCAAGTCTGCCAGAACACCTGCCCCCAATCAGGGCAGAGGGTCCCAAGTGCCTCAGATAAACTCCAGGTGTTTGGAATTTGGAGTTTGGAGTTTCTGCCAGGATGAGCTGAGCTGAGTCCCACCCTTACTTCCGGCCTATACCCGAGTCCGCTTGTTAATCCCTCTGTTCCAGTTAGACAAACCTGATATGAAGTTCTTCAGAGAGCAGTGTCCAAATATTTCTTAATTCGTTGACTTGAAGATCAGTTCAGAGGCTTATTTTATTGTTGGTTTGAGAGAAGATCGGAGGAGGACGCAGAGAGTCACGTTTTCACTCTGCCATCTTGGCTCTGCCCCAACAAATAGTACTTATTAAATAAATAGTTTGATTTGCATGGTATAGTAAAAGGCAGTAGACCTTACCACCAACATTGTCTAGTAGAATAACTTGAAGATATTATGTGTTCAATAAATGTTGAATGAATGAATGAATGAATGAATGGCTAAGAATGGGAAAGAGCCATATCAAGCAATGGTTCTTAATCTATAAATTCTGGATTCCTGAGGTTTATTTCAAGATCTGAAGGGCAATATTATAAATCTAATTTATCTTTTTTGCATTAAAATCTACTGAAACAAACTCTATGTGAGACCAGATTTAAAGCTGAATCTGACATCATTTCAATCAAACTTCTAACTTCTTAAAGGTTCAGTGGAAAACCAATCCCTTTATTAAATGATTCACTATAATAAATAAGCAAAAGTACCTTCTGAGGATAGAATACATACTGTATTTTACATATATGTGTAAAACTTTTTTAAATGAATGCCAATACTCTTGTGATTAATGAATATAAAGTTACTTAAAGTGAATCTTGAATTCACAGGAGCTTTTTTCACAGGCTCTCAGATTTGAAAGGAGCTTCTGAGATCATGAAATCCCTAAAGAAAAATAAAGATCTCTTTTACAACATCTGACAAGCCTTTTCTTAAACGTTCCAGTGAACCAGAACTTACTTCTGAAGGCTTCCCATCCTACTTCTGGATTGCTCTATTGCTTAGGGATTATTTTCCCCTTCCAGTGAATCCTTTTTCTCTTTGTCTCATTATTCTTAGTTGTACCTTTTGGAGGTAAATAACAAATCTACTTCCTTTCTATATTTTAGGTCTTCAAATAGAATCATTGAGAGCCGAAAGGGAATTCACAGTCCATCATGTTGGACACTTGAATAAAGTTCTCATTTTTTTTCTCCTGGAATCTGTTTTACTCCTTGCTAAACATCTCCATTTCCTATCATTACTTTTCATATGGCATGAACATGAAGCCGTTCACAATTCTGGCCGCCTTTCTCTAGACACTTTCATCTTAACCAGTTCTTTGCTTAAATGAGTCATCTATAATAGAACATAATATACTAATCAGTTTTAAAAAGATAAAGTACAATTTTTTTTGGTCATCTTGTTTCTTCTCAATTCAAATAGAGGTATAATGTGTTTAGTAATAATGAATTCATGAGATGGCTAGTTGCCTTAGGGAGAAGTTCCTACATTATGATGAAACATGGTTTCATCAAGAACAAGTTAGTCATGACAGATTAATTTAATATCCTTTTTTTGACTGAGTCACTAGACTGGTGTATTGACCAATAAGATTTTCTATAAATGACACCTTTATTTTATAAAAATACTTGACAAAGTCTCTAATGATATTCATGTAGACAAATTGGAGGCATGAAGCCTCCCTTGAGGTAGAAGCCAAAGAGGTGAACAATTAAACCCACAAAAAATTAATAATGGCTCAAGGGCAGCTTGGAGAGAGGGTTCTAGTAGAAGGTATCTGTCCTTGTTCTCTAGTTCTGTTAAATCTTTTAAATTATTTAACAATTGGGTTAAAAATAGAGTTTTATGAATCTGAAGATTTGAAGCAGGAGGAAAAACTAAAACATTGGAGAGCAGAACAAAGATCCATATATTTTTCAGTTGATTAGAACAATGGTTGAAGGCTAATCAAATGAAATTTAATAAAGACATTAATTCCTTACATTTGTGTTGAAAAACTCAACTTTACAATGACATATTTTGAGAGGTACACTAGTAGATTAGAAAATATAATGGATTTGAAGTCAAAGAACCTGAGTTCAAATACTAGTTCTCACTCTTACTAGCTATATGACATGGGCAAAACAACTAACCTCCCAGAGTTTTCTTCATCTATTAAAAAAAAGAGGTTGAAACAGATGGCCTCTAAAGTCTAATCTAATTCTAGATTTTTGATCCTGTGTTAAAAAAGCCTAACTACACAAGAGATTAATGTGAAAAATATCTGTTTTAGTAAAGTTCTTAATATAAAATACAACACTAAAGAAAGCTAATGAAATCTTAGACTGCTCTAAGAAAAAAACACAGTGTCTTGATAGAGGAGGGTGATTGTACCACTGTATTTTAATCACTTCTGGAGAATATGTTTAGTGCCAGGATCCCCATTTTTTTATTTTTTATTTTTTATTAAAGCTTTTTATTTGTATAGCATATGAATGGGTAGTTCCTCAGCATTGATCTTTACAAAGCTTTCCATTACAAATTTTACCCCTAGTCCCCACCCCTCCCCTAGATGGCAGGAAGTCCACTACATGTTATTAATATTAAAATACTTGACAAGTTGTGCAGGAAAAATCCTATCTACAAGGAAAAAAAGAAAATCAGAGAAAGGAAACACAATGCAAGCAAACATCAATAGAGAGCATGAAAATGTTATGTTATGGTCCACATTTCATATACCTCTCTCTGGGTGTATATGGTTTTCTTCACTGAACAATTGGAACTGGTTTGAGACAAATCCTTGTTGAAGAGAGCCATGTCCAACAGAATTGATCATCATGTAATATTATTGTTGCTGTGTATGATGATCTCCTGGTTCTGCTCGTTTCACTCAGCATCAGTTCATGCAAGTCCCTCCAGGCCTCTCTGAAATCGTCCTGCTGGTCGTTTCTTATAGAGCAAAAATATTCCATAACATTCATATACCATAATTTATTCAGCCACTCTCCAATTGACGGGCATCCATTCAGTTTCCAGTTTCCAGGCACTACAAAAAGGGCTGCCACAAACATTCTTGCACATGTGGGTCCCTTTCCCTCCTCTAAGATCTCTTTGGGATATAAGCCCAATAGAAGCACTGCTGGGTCAAAGGGTATGCACAGATTGATAACTTTTTCAACATAGCTCCAAATTACTCTCCAGAATGGTTGCAGGATCCCCATTTTTAAGGGACATTGACAAGGTGGCATCCATCCAAAGGATGAGCAGAGTCATGAGGAAACTATAGAACGAGACATGTAGAAGTCAGTTAAAGGGAGCTTGAATATTTAGCCTGAAAATGAGAAAACTTGGTAAGTCTCCTTGTACGTGGAGATTAGGACAATGAGTGCTGTTTTCAAGAATTTAAAGGGCTTATTTCAGAAAAAGAAATAGAACAAGCTATTAATCAACTCCCTAAGAAAAAATCTCCAGGACCAGATGGATTTACATGTGAATTTTACCAAACATTCAAGGAACAATTAATCCCAATACTATATAAACTATTCGAAAAAATAGGGAAAGAAGGTGTACTACCAAATTCCTTCTATGACACAGATATGGTGCTGATAGCTAAACCAGGTAGGGAGAAAACTGAGAAAGAAAACTATAGACCCATTTCCCTAATGAATATTGATGCAAAAATTTTAAATAAGATTTTAGCAACGAGATTACAGAAAGTCATCCCCAGGATAATACATCATGACCAAGTAGGATTTATACCAGGAGTGCAGGGCTGGTTCAATATTAGGAAAACAATTAGCATAATCAATTATATCAGTAACCAAATTAATAAAAACCATATGATTATCTCCATAGATGCAGAAAAAGCCTTTGATAAAATCCAACACCCATTCCTATTAAAAACACTGGAGAGTATAGGAATAAATGGGCTTTTCCTTAAAATGATAAGTAGTATCTACTTAAAACCTTCAGCAAGCATCATATGTAATGGAGTCAAACTAGAACCATTCCCAATAAGATCAGGAGTGAAACAAGGCTGCCCACTGTCACCATTACTATTTAATATTGTATTAGAAATGTTAGCTTTAGCAATAAGAGAAGAAAAAGAGATAAAAGGAATCAGAGTAGGTAGTGAAGAAACCAAATTATCACTCTTTGCAGATGACATGATGGTATACTTAGAGAATCCTAGAGACTCAACTAAAAAACTACTAGAAACAATTCACACCTTTAGCAAAGTGGCAGGATACAAAATAAATCCACATAAATCATCAGCATTTTTATATATTACCAATAAAGTTCAGCAGCAAGAGATACAAAAAGAAATTCCATTCAAAATAACTGTTGATAGTATAAAATATTTGGGAATTTATCTGCCAAGGGATAGTCAGGAACTATATGAACTAAATTACAAAACACTTTCCACACAAATCAAATCAGACCTAGTCAATTGGAAAAACTTAAAATGCTCATGGGTAGGACGAGCGAATATAATAAAAATGACAATACTACCCAAACTAATTTACTTATTTAGTGCCATACCAATCAAACTCCCAAGAAATTATCTTACAGATCTAGAAAAAATAGTAGCAAAGTTCATTTGGAAAAACAAAAGGTCTAGAATTTCAAGGGGATTAATGAAAAAAAAGGCTGAAGATGGTGGACTTGCTGTACCAGATCTAAAACTATATTATAAAGCAGCGGTCATCAAAACCATTTGGTACTGGCTAAGAAATAGAGTAGTCGATCAGTGGAATAGGATAGAATCACAAGACAAACTAGGCAATAACTATAGCAATTTGGTTTTTGATAAACCCAAAGACCCCAGCTTTTGGGATAAGTATTCACTATTTGACAAAAACTGCTGGGAAAACTGGAAACTAGTGTGGAAGAAATTAGGGCTTGACCCACATCTAACACCACATACCAAGATAAGATCTAAATGGGTTCATGATCTGGATATAAAGAGTGATTTTGTAAACAAGTTAGAGGAACATAATATAGTTTACCTCTCAGACCTGTGGAGATGGAATAAATTTATGTCCAAAGAAGAACTGGAACTTTTAATTGAAAACCAGATAGATAACTTTGACTATATTAAGTTAAAAAGTTTTTGTACAAACAAAATCAATGCAGACAAGATTAGGAGGGAAGCAATAAATTGGGAAATCATCTTTACATTTAAGGGTTCTGATAAAGGTCTCATCTCTAAAATATATAGAGAATTGTCTCATATTTATAAAAATTCAAGCCATTCTCCAATCGATAAATGGTCAAAGGATATGAACAGACAATTTTCAGAGGATGAAATTAAAACTATTTATAGTCATATGAAAAGGTGCTCCAAATCACTATTGATCAGAGAAATGCAAATCAAGACAACCCTGAGATACCACTTCACACCTGTCAGATTGGCTAAAATGACAGGAAAAGTTAATGATGAATGTTGGAGGGATTGTGGGAGGGCTGGGACACTGATGCATTGTTGGTGGAGCTGTGAACGGATACAGCCATTCTGGAGAACAATTTGGAGCTATGCTCAAAAAGTTATCAAACTGTGCATACCCTTTGACCCAGCAGCATTTCTATTGGGCTTATATCCCAAAGAAATCATAAAGAAAGGAAAAGGCCCCACATGTGCAAGAATGTTTGTGGCAGCCCTTTTTGTAGTGGCTAGAAACTGGAAATTGAATAGATGCCCTTCAATTGGAGAATGGCTGAATAAATTATGGTATATGAATATTATGGAATATTATTGTTCTGTAAGAAATGACCAGCAAGATGATTTCAGAGAGGCCTGGAGAGACTTACATGAACTGATGCTGAGTGAAATGAGCAGAACCAGGAGATCATTATACACGGCAACAACAGTACTATATGACGATCAATTCTGATGGACATGGCTCTCTTCAACAATGAAATGTTTCAAACCACCTCCAATTGTTCACTGAAGAAAGCCATATACACCCAGAGAGAGGGATGCGAAATGTGGACCACAACATAACATTCTCATACTCCTTGATTGATGTTTGCTTACATTGTGTTTCCTTTATCTGATATATCGTTTGTGTAGATAAGATTTTTCTTGCACACCAATGATAAGTTTGGAAATATGTATACATATATTCGATTTGCCAATATTTTAACATAATTAACATGTAGTGGATATCCTGCCATCTAGGGGAGGGGTGGGGAGTTGGGGGGAAAAATATGTAACGGAAAGCTATGTAAGGGTTATTGTTGAAGAATTACCCACACATATGTTATGCAAATAAAATAAAAATTAAAAAAAAAAAGAATTTAAAGGGCTAACAAGAATAAAGGTTAAATTTGTCAGAGATTAGTTTTATTCCTCTTGGCCCAAAATGGGAGAAGGACAAATGAATAAAAAAAAAAGCAGAATTCGTTTCTAAGTAAAGCTAGGACAAACTTTCTAATAATCAGAACTATTCTAAAAAGCAATAGAATGCTTCAGGAGGCAAAAGACTTTTCTCACTAGGGGTCTTCAACCAAAAACTGCATGGAAGAAGTTAGGGATGCTATAGAAGGAATCTACAGGGTGAATGAACCTCAAGGCTGCTGTCATCTCTGCCAGATTTCAGATTTATTGGTTCTTTAAAACAAATTTTGTCTTTTCAAGAATCCATGCTTCCATACTACAGGCACTCAAAGATATCTTCTATTGGGCATTTTAACCTGATAGATTTGGTCTGTATTTTGTAAGGGCTGTATTTTGTAGCTAATGTGCCTAGAAATGTAAAATTCCCCAGACATCTCATTTAGCATAATGGTGCCATTTCTTTTTCTTTATAAACACAGAAAAAAATAATATCCCACATTTCGTTGCACTCTGCTTTCATTCCCTGGAGAGTTAGTGAGATTGGCTACCACAATGAAACAAAAATAACAACCACCTACCTTAGTCAAATAGAAAAGAGAAATCTGGGCCATCTGGAATGCGTGGATATGGGTGGGTGAGAGATACGAGGAGGTTTGTTCTTTGGGGAAAAGAGCAAACTACTGCTTAGTTTTTGCTTCCTCTTTTTATTTTTCTAGGCAAGTGTTTCTTTTCTTCTGCATGTATTAGATTATAAGGGCAGCTATATAGTTCAGTGGATAAAGCACCAGGCCTGGAGTCAAGAAGATTTATCTTATTGAGTCCAAATCTGGTCTCAGACACTTACCACATATGTGACCCTGGGCAAATCAGTTATCTCTGCCTCAGTTTGCTCATGCATAAAATAATCTGGAAAGGGAATGAAAAACTACTCTGATATCTTTGCCAGCTGAAGTCAAGATTTAGATATAACTGAAAAACCACTGAACTATGGTAATTAGATAATAAACTCTATATTATGAATATTAGATTATCAATATATTATAAAAATAGAATATAAGCTCTTTGAGGTTAGTCTTCCACACTCCTAATTATCTTCCTCTCATATTCATTACAAATACATTGCTTTATTTCTACAACCCTAGCAAATAACTCCTTAGCTATCTTTTATGTGCATTTATGGATAGCAGAAGGGTAGTATTTTTCTCTATATAATAAAATGTTGAAATTAGGAAAACTAAATAGAAACCTTGGATAATCCATCATTTTACAAAAGCTCTAAAGGTATTCTTTCAAAGTCACCTAGATTTCTATTTACGATAGCAATTCTGACTCTTTTAGCCTCTTTCCCCTGACTTAAATCTTGTTTTGTTATGAAATTTCCTGATACTCAAACTATGTCTATATGAGATAGCTACTCTCTGTGTGTCTCTGTTTCTGTGTCTTTGCTTCTTTGCCTATCTCTGTTCTTTATCTTTTTATGTTTCTCTGTTACTGTTTTTCTCTATCTCTACCTATCCATCTCTTTCCATCTGTTTATTACTCTCTTTCTCTGTCTCTCTGTCTCTGTCTCTGTCTTTGTCTCTGTCTCTGTCTCTCTCTCTCTCTGTCTCTCTCTCTCTCTCTCTCTCTCCCACTTCTTGCCACTTTTCATAACAGGTCAGTACACAGTTTTCTAGTTGCTTTGAAAACCATTAGAATTCTCTGATCCTTTCTAAATAGTACCTTTCTTCAGGATGAAATCAAAACTTCCAGAGTTCTTTTTTTCTGTGATTGCTACTGTTCCTCCCAAGAATTCCCTTCCCTTCATCTCTGTTTAACTCTGCACTGTCATGAACACTTTATCTTGCAAAAATGGCTCAAATGGCAGGGCGGGGTGGGGGGGAAGACATATTCACTCTTGCTGCATCACTAAATGCTAGATCCCCTGAGTCAGACTCTAAACCACAGAAACTCAAGAAGGAAGGATATAGCTAGGAAATGGTCCCCAGAGGATTGGACTTGAGCAAAATGCTAAATGTTAAAACCATCAGCTTTAGGGTGATCACATCTCTCAGACATTCCATAGTGAGGTACTCTTCTGGCTTTTCCTCTTCCCAGTTCAATCCTCCCAGGAAATGCAGCCTCAGCCAATCACCTGCCTCATTCCCCATCCATCCTACCATTGTCACTTTGTCATTTTCTTCATAAACAAAACCTGTATTTTCCTCAGTTTTAATTCTCTTTCTTTTAAACTTGGGATCATCGTTCCAGAAGCCTGCTTACTTGAATTTTCCACCATTTGGAAGAGGAGAAAGCTCATCAGATGGGAAATTAATTAGGAAATCTGGGTTCTAATCCTGATGTTGCAATGGATGAGCTAACCCAGTCATTTAGAACAAATTATTTCCCTTCTCTGGGCCTTCATTTCCTTGTGTGTATAATGAGAGGGTTGACGAAACTATTTTAGGTTTCTTCCAGTTAAAAACATTAGGTACTAAGCTGTTAGATCACAAACTGTCTAGACTACTGAAAGAAGATTCATTTTCTAAAATTTCTTTCTTTTTTTTGCTGAGGCAATTGGTATTAAAGAACTCACTCAGGATGACACACAACCAGAAAGGATTAAGTGTCTGAAGCATAATTTGAACTCAGATCCTCCTGACTCTAGGGCCAGTGCTCAATCCATTATACCATCCAGCTGCCCCTGAAAAATAATTTCTTAACTTAATTTTCTCTAAATAATAATTGTCATATTGACTGAGCATTTGAGGATTCACAAAACAAATAGTACGATTCCTACTTTATAAATTAAGAAATAGAGGCTCCAAAGATGAAGTGATTTGTCAAAATTCCTACTGAACCAGGATTTTAAAAATTCCCCAATCAAATATTAAAACAATTAAAATTTTTTTTAAAGTTTTGAGTTCTGAATTCTATCCCTCCCCCTTTATCTGTAAGCAATCTGATAAACATGGAATCATGTGAAATATTTCCACATTATTCATTTTATAAAGAAAGAAAAAGAGAAGAGAGGAGACAAGAAAAATTTTTAGTCTGTATTCAGACATCAGTTCTTTCTCTGAAGGCAGATATTGAATGAAATTAAAACCCAGACCTTTCAATGCCAAATCACTACAATTTCTTCCTTTCTCTTCAGGAATGAAGGACAAACAACAACCATTTCTTCTTAAAATATCCAGACTTGCCTCTTAGAAGTAATTAAATCTTTTGGAAAAAATAGTAGGAGGATATCAATCAATTTGTAGTGTTATGTCTGGTTTCACCAAGGACTTATATTGTATTGTTTACACTTGAGCTGAAAGGAATATCATATGACTCCTGTTTTCCTCCCTCCTCTGGAAGAACTGCTGGGTCAGCTTCTTTTAGGTAACAGCCTATCCATGTGCTGCCTATTAAGTGAAGCTCCCCTAACTTTGTGGGGCCTGAAGTAGAAAAAGAATGGGAGAAATAACTATGCTCACAACATGTTTAGTTATTAGAAGACTAATTAAAGTGGACTTTCCTAGTATTAGGAAACCCAGGTCATTTGGGTGTGCAAACAAGGGCTCCTCTTGACAAATAAGAGTGCTAATAATAGTCCCTTGTTGTCCACACATCTCATTAAAATATTCACACACAGGTTTCTGACATTTTGTATTGTTCAGCCTGTAGGAAAATATTTTTTTTTGTTGTTTTGAAATCTATTAGCTTTTTTTTTTTTTTTTTTTTTTTTTGCTGTGCAGTGGGATGTTAATAGAGACAGGCTCTTTCCTCTCAGTAATTTTAAATTTCCAAAAATGGCCCTTATGGAAAACTAGAGAATTCAAACAGCTAAATAAGTCTCACAGAAATATTATTACCTTCTTTCCAATGGTCACAGCTGACCCTAGAAGTTTCAGCCCAGGTTACTTTAGTGAGAGTTTTTCAAGAGTTATTGCAATGAAACCAGCTTACATTACTACCTTTATTACCTTGCACAATCACTCAACCTCTCAATAAAACAAGGAAAAATATTTGGGGGTCATTCAGACTGCTCCTTGTAGATTTGACTTCAATAAAAGTACACATAAAATGAGATGATATCCATAATAGCATCTTGCAACCACAAAGGTCACAGTGGCTTGAATATAGTAAATACTCAATAACTTATCAAGCTCAGCTCCTAATGCTGCACAATATTGCTACCTATGTCCTAGCAGCCCTCTCCCTCTGGGGACCTCTCTTTTTCTGTATTCCTCCCCAGTGGGTGCTTCTCCACAGAACTTCCATTTTTAAACTTTCTGTATATGAAATACAAGCATCAACCTTCTATAAATGCTTTTATCTAACCAAATCTTAATGAATCTTTGTTGATTTGAATTGGTTTGTATTATGTATTTTCTCAGGGCCTGCAGAGAACTAGGAACAGCACATAGCAAAAGTAAATACTTTGTTCATTTGTTCATTCACTCATTCATGAATGACATGTCAGGGAGACAGTAGTGAGATATAGCAGAAAGAGTGCTGGAGTTGGAATTAGTACAATCTGCATTCAAATCCAGTCAGGTCACTTGATCTGACAGCTGAACCTCAAATTACTCATCTCTAAAATACAGATTGGGCATCTGGGTGACGCAGTGTATATTGTGCTGGACCTGAAATCAGGAAGACTTATCTTCTTGAGTTTAAATCTGGCTGCAGACGCTTAGTAACTGGGTGATTCTGGGCAAACCACTAAACTCTGTCTCAGTTTCCTCATCTGTAAAATGAGCTTGAGAAGGAAATGGCAAGAAAACCCCCAAAAGGGATCAGACATGATGAAAACAACAAAATGCATAGGATAGTAGCATCTATCTCACAGAATTGTGAAGACCAAGAGAATCATTTGTAAAGCATAAAGTAATTATATCATAGTCCCAGCCTTTATGTGACTATAATTTTGTAGATAAATATTCTCATTTAGTAATTTCAACACTGAGACCTAGAATAAGAATCTGATTTTGAGAATAAAATGAGAACAATATTTGTAAAGAACTTTATAAATCTTAAAGTACTTTGTAAATGAGTTTTTGTTGTCATTAATAATAATAGTTGGAGCTGGACTCCCACTGCCAGCTATCCCCATTTATTCAGAGACCATGAGATATCAGTAAGTCACTGGGTATTTACCATCTGATTACTTGCTAGGGTAACCTAATCCTACCCATATCATTTATCAGGGAATTTATAGGATTTAGCATCTTTCAACTGCTCCACACAGGGCAGGCTTTAATAAACACCTGCTGAATGACTTGCTCACAAATGTCCAAAGTGGGCATTGTGCAGAGCACAGATAATGCTGTTGCTTTACTGAAATGATATTCTCAGAGATCTCTCTGTGATCCCCAGTTCCCCCTATGTATTACAGGTCAGGTTGCAGCTTATTCCAAAAGGACATTCTCTGAACAGCTGATGGGACAGAGTTTATGCTCTCCCTAAACAGCACAGTTCCCCACAGCAGCTGAGCAGGGAGACTAAGCCTGAATACAAACACTCTGGATAAACTGCTCTTTTATATGCTAATAAATTGCACCCAGATTAAAACTGCAGCTCGTTCGGAGTGCCATTTCTTTTCACTTTTAAAAAGAAAAATTATAAACAGATCATCTGAAATCACTTGAACAATTCTCTTCAAAATCCTCTCCTATTTGGAAAAGAAACCTAGATATCTGGGCCATTAAAAATCTATAATCCAGCTGTTTACCATATTAAAGATCACAAATCCTTTGCTTTGGTAACATTATACTTGGATAAATTCATCATATTTGGCGTGGATTATGACACGAGTTTAGGCAATCCCAAAGGCCCATCTTTGACCATGGTCAAAGCTATTTTATATATTTTGCATATACAGAAAGGAAATGATCCTCCATCCTTTCCTCTTTCCCTTTTTCTTTCCCTTTTTCTTTCCCTCCCTTCTTCTCTCTCTGTGTTTATTCAATTGGCTGTTCAGGCTCTCTTTGCTTTTCATCTTCTACTAGCCATCTCAGCCTTGTTTCTTTGTAATAGCTATCAGTGAGGGAGATCTTTGCTCTCTGAATAATCCCACTGAAAGGAAAGGGAGCAGCAAACTCTCTGAGCAAAGTGGTTTCTGGGCTTGATCTCACACAGGTTACATTGGGCACTATGCAGGATATATTGTTGTTCATCATTCTTTCTCAAAGAGGGCCATGACATCAGGGAGGTGATGCCATGACACACAAGTGAATTGGATTTAAGTGAGGGAGGACTGCACAAGGTCACCTGCTTCACTCCCCCCCCAGAACCATCTGGGTCCAGTGGCCAGATGTAGATCAGGTCGACTGGAGATGGCCCTGGATGCACTGGAAGGCTTTGGCCTTTTTAAGCCATGGTCTTCAGCAGGCCTCAGTTTGATGAAGGCAGCATCCATTCAGTGATTAAGACTGGGTAACAACTGAGGCAAAAATCACCTTTTTAGTTAGTACAAAAAATCTAAAAAAATAAATAAGCAAATAGTTAGAAGAAGCTCTGCCCTACCCAACTTTGTCAGTTGTCCTAACTCCAAGTGTAGCTTACTGAACTGTGTTTGTTCTCAACAAAGTTACAGAGAAACTAAACTTTTGAAAATAAAATCTTGCCTAAAACCCACTGAAGCAGCCTGCTAAAAATTAACCTCATGGTGCACTCTTTGTCAGGTGAACATGGTTCCTCAACACCCCCTTTTCTACTCCTTAAATTTGGATTTCTAAGGAGGATAGACAGAGTTGGAACATCTACATCCCCACTTTGGCTCTACCATTAACTAGTTGTGATCTTAGGTAGACTAGTTAGTATAACTGACATCAGTTACGCATCTGTAAAATGAAGGGATCAGATAGAAAATCTTCAAGATCTCCTCCAACATTCCATGATTCTGTATTTTGTGTTTGTTCTAAACAAGGCACATGGAAATCAATGTTTTCTGGGCTGATGGGGAAGGAGAAAGGTTCACTCTCCCTGCTGAATATATCCAATACTCTGTTAAGCCAAAACAAAACAAAAAGGAAGCAAAAGTGCTGTGGAACTTGCAGGGGAAGGGATGGAAAAAGCAGAAGATGGGATAGTGATGAGGCAATAGTATAGTGAGACAGTATATATATATATATATATATATGTACATACATATATATATATATGTATGTATATGTATATATAGTGAATATATAGTGAGCCAGGGGATATCCTGCCTGAATCAGGATCTCAATATGCTTTGATTTCAGGGCACCTCAATGAATCCTGGTTATTTGGCATTGTGAAGTAAGTATTTGACCTAGTCAGGAAGTCCTGGTGTAAATGCAGTCTCTGATATTTATTAGTACTCATCTATAAAAGGGGACCACTAGAATCTGAAATTCTTGCCCTAGGGTTGTTGTGAGGTTCAACTGAGGTATTACATGCAAAGCATTTCTCAAGGGCTAAATCGATGAGTCAGTTATTACCATCAGTCCAAGGTATATATTATACATTAAGAAAAAAACAGGATATTATGAATATAATATTACTAATGAATGGCAAACATTTATGAGGTGTCTTAAGTTGCAAAGCAATTTGCAGATATCTCACATGATCCTCACAACAAGTTTGTAAGGCGTATGTTATCATTATGCTCACTTTAAAATGAGGAAATTCAGTCTCCATTACCAAAGTCAGCTCTATCCTGCTGTCTTACCAAGATGAAGAGGGAATCTTGAGTTTCTAAAGACTCTGATAAGAAAATACAAGCCTATATCACTCTCTGTCCTGCATGCTGTGATACATCCAGAAACACTTATCTCTATTCCTCTTATAGGACACTCCTCCATCTGCATTTCTGTGAACCTGCCATTGGCTATCTCCCAATCCTGGGATGCATTCTCTCTCCACCTCCACTTCATAGAATCTCATCTTTTATCAAGACAAATTTATCATCCCCTACAGAAAGATTTTCCTAATCTCTCTAAATGCTAAATCCATACCTCTTAAACCGGTATTTAGCTACTTTGTATTTGTCTATATTTATGCTCTTATAATTTATATACATATATGTATATATATATAAAACATAAACTTTATATATATTTAAATAAATAAAACACTTATTAAAATTTATTTATTATTTACATGAGTAAATGTTATCTTTCTCCTAAGAATGTTGAGTCCTTTGAGAAGGGATCATTACATTCTTTGTATTTCTTTCTCCAATGCCCAACACACTAGCTGACAGATATTAGGGATGTACTACTGGTTGATTGATTTAATAGTCCTACCAAACTGGAAAGTCACTCAATAAACATTTCTTGAGTATCTGATATGTCACTGTGCTAAGTTCTAAGGGTACAAAGAGAGATAAAAAAGAATCTCTGCTCTGTAGAAGCTCACAGAATAATGGGGGGTTTAGGGAAAGTCTTCTGAGGACCGCTTAGCTAGGTTTGAAAAAAAATGCCATTATCAAGACTGACCAAGAGAGAAAGCTGTTTTAGCTATGGCAAAATACAGAAACTGCCCTATAAGTGCAGAGAGAGTGAGTCTTCATCAGCAAATGAGTTACCCACATGGGTGAAATCTTGGATCCTTGAAACATAACACTTTCATTATAAACTTCCCAGCACAATGAGGATCAAATTTTAAAATGTTTTTATAATAAAGCACCAGCCCTGAAGTTAAGGAGACAAAAGTTCAAATCTGCTTCAGATGCTTACTAGCTGTGTGACCCTAGGCAAGTCACTTAACTCTGCCTCCAGAATAAAATTTAAAAAACAATGATAAAATCTCTGTATGGCTCATTGTAAAGGTGAAAATTTTTACAAATATGTTGTCATCTAAGCAAGATTGAGTAGAGGAAGTGCATAATAATAATATTATACATATTTATTATTAGTTCACATTTATAAATCATTCTGTTGATAGCAAAATTCTTCACAAGAGTCCTCTGAGCTAGACAGGATAAATGCAATTATCCCCGTTTTTACAGATGAGAAAATAAGTATCAGGGTCTTACTTAAGGTTACATAACTATTCAGTGCCAGGGGTAAGATATGGACCCATATCTCCTGATTATAAGCTCAATAGTCTTTCCACTTCACTACAATGACCACAATCATTTAACATGTGGTCTCAATTAGGTGAACATCTGGAAATAAACACTTGAAACTTTCTCAATTTATCAGCTCTCCAGGAGTGAGTATCTTATTGAGATATTTGGTGTTGGTTGTGTCTCACTGTTTATTACAGCTCCTTCCATGAAAGGTTCAAAGGGCAACCGCATTGGATCCTAAAAAATATTTCCCTTACTGATATTTCCCATATTGCCTCTCCAAATTTTTAAGACTTTGGGCTTTCCTATGTGTTGTCATGCCATGTTAATGGCATTTCACAATAGCTGCTAAGTAATGAAAAATGAATTTCCTCTTTTCTTTCTTTAATTGGTTTGCCTGAGAATCTTAATAGAATTACTGTCATGCATCATAGAGTCTTACTTATTTTTATCTTTTTTCTCACTAATAAATGCCAGAACCTACTCCTGCTTTGTTGTTGTTGTTGTTGCTTTGTTACTGATACATGTCTTGGCATGGTGCATTAGACCAATTTCTCCTCTTGGATAATTCTTCTGGTTATCCTTTCCATAACAAAATTCTCTTAAATCTTAAGGATTTTTATGCTGAGATGCCTTGCTATATTTTGCAGGTCCTGTTTGGAGTGCTTAGAATAACTATGCAAATCATGATACAAGCCTTCATTAGAGCACTATTATCTGTGCCAGAATTGTAAAGCGCACTGCACATGAGCCACATACCGCCCATAGAACTAACAAGTGGGCCTAAACCAGATTAAAATGCAATTGGGAAATATTTATAAATAAATAATTTTTTTATTTTAAAAATATAAAGTGAATAAAATACAAATAATATATAATATTACATTTAAAAACTAAGTAAATATGTGTTTCATAGAGATTTTTATGTATATAATGAGATAGATAGCTAAGGAGGGAGGTGACCCCTTCTCTATTTGAGTTTGACAGTATTACTCTAGTTGCAGACTAACAGTATAACAAAGTATTACATTTAAAATAGATTGGGAGGGTTCCCAAAATTGAATTTATTTGGGAATAGGTGTCTTTGAGCCAGACATTCCAGGACTTCCATGATGCTCTCTACTCACATCAGTTTCATCTTCTTTATCATCATCACAATCACCATCATGGCAGTGAAGAGATATCTCCCAATTCATGATTTAGATATAGAGACTATAGGCAAATTAAGAGAACAAGGGATAGTTTACCTGTTCAGATTTTTGGAGAAGGGGGGAATTTATGATCAAATAAGAAATAGAGAACATTATGAAAGGTAAAATGGGTAATTTTAGTTTTAATTTAATTTATATATTATTCATTTTATATTATATGTATTATATTTGTATATATTATGTAAATTTTAAATATATATTTAAATATAAAAATTATAAAATTTAATTTAATTAAGTTAAAAGGTTTTGCATAAACAAAGTCAATGCAGCCAAGATTAGAAGGAAAACAGAAATCTGGGAAACAATTTTTAGTAGACATTTCTGATAAAGGTCTTATTTCTAAAATAAATAGAGAATTAAGACAAATTTGTAAGGATATAAATCATTCCACAAGTGATAAATGATCAAAGGATATGAACAGACAATTTTAGATGTGTATGAAAAAATGTCATAATTCACTACTGATTAGAGAAATGAAAATTAAAACACCTGTGATATACCACCTCACACCTAACAGATAGGCTAAGATGACAGAGAAAAGATAACAACAAATGGTGAAGGAGATGCAGAAAAACTGGGATGTTAATTCATTGTTGGGGGAGTTGTGAAATGATCCTACCACTCTGGAAAGCAATTTAGAACTATGCCCAAGGGCATACCCTTTGATCCAGCAATTCTACTAGTCTGCATGTACCCTTAAGAAATCATAAAAGAGGGCAAAAGACCCACATGTGCAAGAATATTTGTAGTAGCTTTTTTGGAGGGATGGTAAGGAATTGGAAATTAAGTGGATGCCCATCAATTAGGGAATGATTGAGTAAAGTTATGGTATGTGGATGTAATGGAATACTATTATTCCATACAAAATGATAAACAGAAAAGCCTGGAAAGACTTACATGAATTGATACTGAGTGAAATGAGCAGAACTAGAAGAACATTATACACAGAAACAACCATAATAGACTTAACTTTTCTCAGCAATACTGACAAGAAAATTCCAATAGGATTGGGATGGGAAATGCCTTCTGTGTCCAAAGAGAGAATATGAAGACTGAATGAGGATTAAAGCATATTCTTTTTCAACTTTAAAAAAATGCTTTTTCTTTCTTGTGATTTTTTTCCATTTTGTTCTGATTTTTCTTTCACCTTACTAATATGGAAATATGTTTAAAATGATTGTACATGTATAATCTATACCAGATTGTTGTTGTTGTGGGGAAGTAGGAAGGTAAGGGAAGAAGGGAGAAAAAAATTTAGAACTCAAAATTATACAAAAATTAATGTTGAAAACTATCTTTACATGTAGTTGGAAAAATAAAATAATCTTAAGTTAAAAAAAAAAAGATAAGAAAAAGGAAAAAAGAGTTATCTCCCAAACTAGTAGGTGAGGATTTGTCCATTTACTCTACACTAGCTTTTCAATAACTGAATAAATATGGTAACTAGCCAAACTAATCCAAAACACTCATTCATCAGCAATTATGCAGAATATCTGCATTGCAATTCATAAAATATATACAGTGCACTCAGCATTGTTCCATTTCTCTTTATCAAAATTACTTGAATCTGGTTCACAATATCACTTAAAAAACAAACAAGAAACATAAAATAACTTTTGAAAATAATAGTATAATGTTTATTTGATTCAACTCACCATATCTTTCTAGAGAGCTTGCACTGGAGGAGAAAATGTTCTAATTACAGCCTAGACTTTTAGGGAATAATAAAAATTTCAAATTAAAGCCTTGAAGAATCCATAGAGTGTTAGATCAGGTAGCCTAAGGTTAACTCCATTCCTTCATAAACAGACATTCTTTCCACAAACATCCCATAATGACTCTCAATAAGTAAAGCAGTAGTTCCCTAAAATCTCTTGGAAAGTTCTTTCTCTGAAATCCCTTAGGTTTTATATTTGGTGTTGTGGGCAATCAGTTATTCAAATCCTCTCCCAAAAGTATAATGTTTTATTCACAGATCACATGCAAGCTACAAATCTAATAGCTAGCATTAAAAAAAATAGAATAAGATAGCTCACACAGAAATGTACATAGGTAACAATCATTCTCATGGTTCTTTCAAATACACAAATGAATATAAATATCTATATCTCCCACTCTCATTCTCCTTCTTAATAAGCTCTAGGAGTTCCCTCTTGCATGTAGGATAAAATATAAAGTCCTTGATTTGACTTTTAAAGATTTTCCCATTCTCACTCCAGTTTCCTGAATACTATAAATGATGTATTGGAATTCACATAATTATACCTTCAAATAGTAGAAATTTGTATACATGTGACCACATTTGGGTTTATTTCATATTATACTATCCTTCCCACTCTCTACATTCCAACCAAGTTGGCTTGGTTACTGCTGCCTTTTCACCATATCCCATGGAATATTATTGTGTTATAAGAAATGATGAGCAGGAAGATTTCAGGAAAACCTGGAAAGATTTATATGAACTTATGCCAACTGAAGTGACTGTAACCAGGAGAATGGAATACACTGTAATAGCAAAACTATACAGTGATCAACTGTGAATGATTTAGTTATTCTCAGCAATATGATGATTCAATACAATTTCAAAGGATTCATAATGAAAAATATTATCTACCTCCAGAGAAAAAAACTGATGGAGTCTGAATACAAATCAAAACATACTATTTTTCATTGTCTATATTGTTGGTGTGTTTTTCCCTCCTTGAGTCTGTGTCTCATTTGCCAATTTGACTTAATATGTTTTGAATTATTGAACATGCATAATCTATATCAAATTGCTTAGTCTCTGGGGGAGGAGGAAGGAGGGACAGAGAAAAGTAAGAACTCAATTTTTTAAGCAAATGTTTAAATTTGTCTTTATATATATAACTGGGGGGGGAAAGAATATTAAAAATAGTACCTTAAAACAGTTCTAAGTCTTTTGGAACACTGCATTTTGTTTTTATTTTTCTATGCACATATTGTTCCTCATCTATATATAAGATTGTTGAAAGCAGGGAGTATTTCAGTTTGCTACTTTTATCCCTAGGACCTATCACATTATCTTGATATACTGTAAGAGCATATCAAATGAATCAATGAGAGAGGTATGGGGGGAAAAGGAATAAGCTCTCAAAAAACCTCATTCTTTGTTTGGAAAACTCTTTTCTTCCTATGGGAACAATATAGGGAAATTATTCAGAGTTCCCAAACCTTATTTCAAAATATCTTCATGATTCAGAAATTTATCTAAGTAAGACCTTCAGTTAGATATTGATTTCACCTTTGCCCCTGTTCTCAAGATTGCTCCATGCAAAGCTCCATCAAGATTCAGTGATCTGTCCATGGTCACACCAAGTAGAAAACAGGACCTTAAAATGTTGGTTGTTCTTAAAATTTGAAGAGCTTTATATTCATAATCTGGGAGATAACACAAATATTATTATCTTTATCTTATAACAAGATGGTTCAAAGAAATTATGATTAACTTGTCTGATGTCACAGAAATAATGTGTTGAAACCAGGATTGAAATCCAGAATTTACTGAAAACCAGTGCATCATGAAATGCAGCTAATAACACTTGGCAATAGCTATCTCCCAAGGATGTCACAAAGAAAGTATCTTGTAAACCTTAAAGAGCTAAAAAAAAAAGTCTTCCTTAGATCTCCTCAGATTTTGTTTATTGCAGGTTGTCAGGTTGATGTTTTGAAAAATGAGAAAAAATTGTTTTCAGCACCTTCAAAAGAAGGCTCTCCAGGTTTGCACTTCATCACTTCTGTCACAACGAGCCAAGGGAGATTAGGAGTTCCTCCTTTTGATATGGAAACCTTGTGAATCACTTTCCTCATCTGGAAAATGCCAGGCTTGTTCTCATCTCCAAAATCCTTTCCATCTTTAATGGTCTATGATTTTGTGGACTTTTATTCTCTGTCCTGCGCACTTCTTTCCTCCAAGATGTGTCATTTAATTATTATATTTTTAAAGTTTATTGTCCAAGTATAAAGACTACTTTACTCAAATATGGAGAATTGGAGACTGTTCACCACCCTTGGCCAAAAAGAGGCAACTTAAAGTGTTTCACTAGGCTAAGATTCCATGTGACATGGCTTAACATTCTGGGCTGTCAAAAAAAGTCCTTATCGGTTTCCCTCATGAGTCTCTTCAGTCAATCTTCATAGTCCTGGCCTCTGAAACCTGAGGCTTTCCCACCTTTTTCATTTCATGGAAGAGGGATTTCTTCTTGATCTCAAGCATTTTGAGATTTGGGTCCTTAAAGTTCTCAGTCAATCAGTCTCAAGCACCTCATAATGGTAGGTGGACTACCAATGAAATAAATAATATGGAAATAGTTACCAAACTTTTTTTTTGCTGTTAAACCAAGTTCATGAATACCTAGTTAATGGGCTGGAATATGAACCTTTGCAGACCCCTTTGTTAATCTTACTCTGTGTCCTCTTCTGCTGCCTTATTGCTCTAAAAGATAACTGCTGCAAATCAACTTAATTCCAAATGAATTGGTAATGATTGATAGTGGCTCAGTTATTACCCCTTCCAAATGACATTTGTAATTTTTGCTAGAAACTTCAACACCTTAAAGTAGTTCCTTATGTATGAATTTTAAACACTACCAGGATATGACTGAAAGTTTGTTTTATTTTGGCTTTGTTTCATTTGCTTGATACCTATAAAATGACACCACACAGGTGATTCACTCTAAATACAAGCAGATTTTGGCTCAAATGGATGATTCTGATCAACCAGCAGAGAGATCCCTTATAAAGGACGAGTTAGTGCTAGCCTGGTGCCACAACTCTGCCTAAACATCTAGCTTGCCTTCAAACCAGTTCCTATTGTTCAGTGATGAAGATAGTCATATACACCCAGAGAGAGGCCTGAGGGAACTGAGTGTGAACCACAACACAGCATTTTAATGCTTTCTGTGAATATTTCCATGCATTTTGTTTTCCTTCTTAGGTTGTTTTTTTTTTCTCTCTTTCTAGATCTGATGTTTTTTTTGTGCAGTAAGATAACTGTATAGATATGTATACATATATTGGATTTGTCATATAATTTAACATATTTGGCATGTATTAGATTACCTGTCATCTAGGGGTGGAGGTGGGGGGAAGGAGGGGAAAAGCTTGGAACAAAAAAAAGTTTTTGCAAAGGTCAATGTAGGAAAATCACTCGTATATTTTGTAAATAAAAAGCTTTTAATAATAATAAAAAATAAAATAAAATAAATATCTAGCTTGCCTTCCTAACTCTAAATATGTCTCATTACAGGATTTAAGAAAAGTTTCTGTGTCAGGGACTCAATCTATAAGAATTATATAATGATTCTTCTTGCTTTTGCTCTTCTGAGGAAGAGTACTGAGTTTGTTTATAAATGTTCTTAAAGCACTTGGATAGTAAAAACAATTTTGAAAACAACGAAGAGAGAAAACTTTTTTTTTTCTTTTTTTCCACTCACAAATATCTGTTCCTATTATTTTCGTGAATACTAGTAATGAAGATGGTCTTGGTATTGAACTGATGATTTGAATTTGGAATTCATGTTATTAGAATAAATGCAAAACACTTTACTACTTGACACTCCAGCAAGAATTTACTAGAAATACATAAAATTCCTACTAGTATGAATTTATCCATTTTTATTAGGAATGCAGGGCAATTTATTGTTTGCCATCACTAAGCTGGCACTGAGTCTTTCATAGCATAGAGTGACTAATTGATTGAATAAGGTCATAAAAAGCAATGACCCGCATATTATACTTTGATTGCTTCCTCCCATCTTTTCTCTCCCCATTTCCCAAAGCTTAAATTGACTCATGAAGATGCAAAATGTCAAATATTGTATAAAAGGGTGGTTATCATTGGAGAATAAAGATGTTATTTTTGTTATTTGCTCTTTTCTTTCTCCTCTTTTCACCCTGGTTTACTTTATTTCATTCAGTAAAGACCTATTATAATGCCGATGGGGCAGATGCTCGGTTCTTTCTCCAGATGGGGCTCCATGCACAGTCATTTAGGAATATCAGTCTAAAGCTAGGAAGTCCTTGAAGATTATCTTGTCCAATCCTTCCTCATTTTGTAAGAAAACTCAGACCCAAAGAGTTCAGTGATTTATTTGCCCTATTTGGAAGAAAGTGGGCTAAAATAGAGTTATAAGGGGGAGCAAGGATAAATGGTGCTAGGAATGAAGGCAAGTCATTTTTATGAATGTCTGAGCTTATTCTGCACTTTACACAATTTGCTGCGCTCTGTTTCCTGTGGGTGTGTGTTTATATTGGCTATATTCACCTGCAACTGTCTTCTAAGCTCTCTGAAATTGGTGGAAGCTGAACAGCACCTATCATTGCAACAGGCAGTTTTTAAAGAACTAAAACAATTTTTTGAAAAAATTGGTCCTCTTCAATTAAGAGAATCCAGTCACAGACTAAGGCATTGTGGGAGTAATGAGTTTCTTAGGACCTAGCAGAGACCAGATTCTACAAATTGACCAGCAAATTCAATGAGAAAGCCAAAGATAAAAGACTTTAAACTCCTCCATCCAGTCAGGACTCCTAGAATCCTGGAGAGGTTCTGAGCAGAGAAAAGCCAGAAAGGCGGAAGGCAAAGAATATCAGCAGCCAAGACCACTGAAGGACACAGGGCTAAATACCATTGCTGAGAACAAAAAATAGGGAAACTAAATCCAAGTCACAATAGGAGAAAGGATAGGTTCAGTTCCTAGACAATATAATGCCCAAGATTCCTGGCCCTGAACCACATCAGGAGACTGAGCCAGATCAGTGACCAAGCAGATTAGTATCTAGAAATCCTGTATCTGAACCACTCAGTTTCTTAATACTCAGTTTCTTCATCTGTGAAATGAACAGATCAATATATCATTACTAGGGTTCCTTTCAACTCTACCTCTGTGATTGCACCTGAGCATGAGTTACTGCCATATTGACATTATCTAACCCTAAGTATCCTCTATAAAGTCCTATTTTGATGCATCTTGCTGATGTGAAGTTGACCATGGAATTAATGAAAATTTTATTCATGCCAGTAAAATTTGATGAAAAAATGACCACCACCTTCCCTTCCCTTCAACTGGAGATTGAATCTGCTTTCTGAGGACCAGCCCAAGTCTAGAGAAACTCATTAAAAATTGGTAGACTGGCTATTCAGTGATACTATCTCAAACTGCAATGTAATATATGTATATATCCAAACCAGGCATCCTGTTTCCTTTCTCTGTGCCCCATATATAGATTCTAAATACTCCTTAATGCCCTTCAATTCTCAGTTCCACTCCCATCTCCTTCAGGAGATTTTATTCTCTTTATTCTTGAAAAAAACTTTTTGGTACTGTATAGAGAAGTGAAAGGTTGAAATTCAAAGAGTACAAGAAAAAATTAGGAGAGGGAATTTATGGGCAGGAGGATCAAGGAAAAGGATCATCCATTCTGAATATTAAGGCAAAAAGACTTTAGATGCAAAGGCGGTAGGACATACCAGACTTGGAGAAGAGACCACACAAATGCTTTGAGGCAAGAAAGAGCAGAGAATTTGGAAAGCATCTCTTAAGTTCTGTCCAGTTGGACTATAATTGTCTAAAACTAGGTATGCAGACAATTCCAAATAATATATGAAATAAAACAACTATTAAGGAAACCATATAAAAAGCAAGGAAAAATGGGAGAGGCACTATGGTATAGTAAACTGGGAGGTGGTCTTAGAGCCATGAAGACTTGGGTTTTATGTCCTTCCTCTGCCACATACCGATTGTGTGAGACTAGACATTTCACTATCTCTCACTGTTTTAAGTGTCTTCTAAATATATCAATTGTGGAAAAGATGCAGTTCTTAAAAAAGGAGAAGGGGTGTCCTCATTTGAGAGGTCCTTACATTACACCATTAAACTTAGAGTTTCAGTTCCTTTCAGATTGCTCCAATTAATATATAAAATGTTCACTGATTTATTAATTTTATAAAGCAAACTTGCCTCTTATCAGCTTTTTACATTGAGCTGAAATCTTCCTCCTTGCCAATTATATCTACTTTTTCTATTCTCCCTCCAATCCCCAAGTAAGAGAGAATGAAAAAATCTATTGATAAATCTAATTAGACTATTTCTGAGATTTTAAATATAATGTTTGAGATGTCTAGACTAGGTGGCTCAGTGGGTAGTGCTCTGGACTTTGTATCAGGAACATAACTAGAGTGGTGAGCCACTGAACCCCATCAAAATGTGGCACTTGGCCACAATCATCGAACACTGGAAGGAAGTTAGCAGCACCAACCCCAGGGAAGCATGAAAATGCAGTCACTTCTAGAAGAAGGTTGGGATAATCTTCTCTTTTGTCCTAAGAGCATACATCAACTTTTAAAAATAAGCAAAAAATTAAAAAAAGAGCTCTGACCATAGATAGCTTTTATGAAACAGGGAAACTCAAACACTAAGTTCACTAGAGACAAATTGTCTCCAGATGAAGCTTAAAAGTGTGATATAAATTAGTCTCCATCTCACACCAAACTCTTGGAAGAATTCAAAAAGGATCTTAAAAGAGAGTTAGAAGAAAAATGGGGAAAGGAAATGAGCTTTGCAGGAGAGTTTGGAAAAGGAAAGAGAAATTATCTCTTAAGAAAACTTAAAATATGTTTGGTGAGATAGAAAAATAATATAACTCTTTAAAGAATTGATTTGACAGAAATGGAAAAAGAAAACAACTCCTTGAAAAATAAAATTTATGAAATGGGAAAAAATCCAATAAATAAAACAATTCATTTAAAAGGACTTTTGGCCAATGCAAAGGAGATAAAAAGCTAACTGAAGAAATAAATCAGTAAAAATTAAAATTGAATAAATGGAAGTGAATTACTCAATGAGACATCAAGAATCAGTCCAAAAAAAAAAACAAAAAAGAAAAAAATGTAAACTATCTCATTGGAAAAACAACTGATCTGGAAAATAGATCCAGGAGAGTCAATCTAATAATTATCGGGCTACCTGAAAACCATGATGAAAAAAAGAAACTATACAACATCTTTCAAGAAAGCATCAAGAAAAACTTCCCTGATGTACTAGAAGAAGAGAATAAAATAGCCATTGAAAGAATCCACCAATCATCTCCTGAAAGAAATCCCCAAATAAAAACTCCAAGAAATATCATAGCTAAATTTCATAATTATCAGATCAAAGAGAAAATACTGTAAGCAGCCTGAACAAAACAATTCAAATATCGAGTAGCCACAATAAGGATTACCAAGGACCTAGCAGCTTCTACCTTAAAGGATCAAAGGGACTGGAATCTGATATTCCAAAGGGCAATGGAACTTGGATTGCAACCAAGAATCAACTATCCAGTAAAATTAAGCATTATTTTTCAGGGAAAATTATGAACATTCAATGAAATAGGTGAATTTCATTTATTTTTGATGAAAAGACTAGAACTGAACAGAAAGTTTGATCTTCAAATATAGAACTTAAGAGAAACATAAAAAGATAAAAAAGGAAAGAAAAATCTATGCTTTTTTAAAGGTTAAAAAGTTTGTATTAACTATATGGGAAAGTGATATGTTTAACTCTTGAGAACTGCATCTTTGTAAGGGATATACTTACAGGGTGTAGGTATAATTTGACTTGATTGTTATGATATAAAAAAAGAAACTATGGGTTGAAAATAAATTGTACTGGAAGAATAGGAAGTGGAAGATAAAATGGAGTAAATTACATCATATTCAGAGGCAAGAAAAGACTAGTACAAATGAGGAAAAGAAGAGAGGGGGATGAGCATTCAGTGAACTTTTATCTCATCAGATTTGGATTAAAGAGAGAATATCAGACATATTTAGTTTCACAAAGAAACTTATCTCACTCTATAGGGAAGTAGGAGGGGGAAAGGGAAAGGAAAAGGGGAAGCTAATAGAAGGAAGAACAAAAATAGAAGGGAAAAAGAATAAGAAAAGAGGAGGGGCTATAAAAGAGTAGGGCTGTTTGAGGGAGGTGGTGGTCAGAAGCAAAACACTGAGGGGGAGAAAAGGGGGAGAGAAAAGAGAAAAATATAATTTGGGGAAAATAAAATGGCAGGAAATACAGAGTTAGTCATTTTAACTATGAATGTCAATGGGATGAATTCTCTCATAAAATGGAAGTAGATAACAGATTGGATTAAAAGCCAGAACCCTACAATATGATGTTTACATGAAACACATTTAAAGCAGAATAATACATACAGAGTAAAGGTAAAAGGCTGGAGCAGAATCTATTATGCTTCAGTGGAAGTTAAAAAAAAAAGCATAGGTAGTAATCCCGATTTCAGATCAAGCAAAAGCAAAAATAGCTCAAATTAAAAGAGATAAGGAAGGACACTACATCTTGATTAAGAGTACCATAGATAATTAAGTAATATTAATACTAAACATACATATATGCACCAAGTGATATAGCATTCAAAAGCCTAGATGAGAAGTTAAAAGGAAAAAGGAGAAATAGACAGCAAAACTATACTAGTGGGGGATCTCAACTTTGTTCTATCAGAACTCGATAAGTCAAACCACAAAATAAATAATAAAGAAGTTAAGTCAGTAAATAGAATTTTAGAAAAGTTAGTTATGATAGAACTTTGGAGAAAACTGAATGGGGACAGAAATGAATATACTTTTTTTGGCAATACTGGAACCTAAACAAAAATTGACTATGTATTAGGGCATAGAAACCTCAAATTCAAATGCAGAATGGCAGAAATTGTATGAGACCTTTCTGTCTTTATTAGCTTCTTTGACACTAGCCTGAATTCTAGCTAGAGTTATGGGACTCTACCAAGAGGGAGTAAAAAGGCCACCTTGACCTGTGTCCCACAATAAGTTTTCTGACACATTGCAGAAACACCTTTGTTGAGCAAGGAGCAGGATGTGTATTATGGGAGAGGTCTTGGTCTGAGGGTCACGTTGCTCGTAAGTAGGGGTGCCTTCACTCCTGTGAGCAGGTTGCTAGAATTGCTGGATTGTCTCTCCTCCCATTGGCAGATACCATGCATATGCAAAGACTACAAGCTGCTTCTCTGACTGGTGATTGGGGATTTCCTGCTATTCACACATTGATCAGGCTTCCAAAAATGTTTATCAATAAGGCTATAAGGCATAATAAACTGGAGCTCTTTTCACATTCTATGAGTCTTCTGCCTCATTCATCTCGCCTCTGAGATCAAAGGGCTCATATATTTTGAGCTCTTAAGAAGGCCACAACAAATTCTCTTCTTACTTTTCTGAGGAACTTTCCCTGTTATCCATCTTCCTTCAACAGTCAGTTTTTAACTCTTCAAAAAAGTATTTGTTGAATTCTATTGATTCTTCACTCTGAGTTAATCCTTTCTTACAGAATACTTAGAAAGTAAGTCAATTTTTTGACTTATTTATTTAAGAATATTCTTAAGAATATTGTCTGATGGGGGCGGAGCCAAGATGGCGAACTGCGGACAGCTTTCTCTGTGAACTCCCGGGACATTCCCTCAAACTCAGACAAAGTAAGCCTTCCAACTGGTTTCTAAGTGAGAGCAACTCCAAGCATTCGGACTACAACGCACTTCTATCAAAGATCTACAGTGAAAGAACTCCGGAGAAGGTTAGCCTCAGGGGAAATCGGCCACTGGTCGCAATCAGACTCCAGCCGGGGCGGAAGTCAGGGCTGCGATAGAGGGGCGGATTTTGGGCACCCAGGAAGCCCCTGGGAGACGCCTGGGCCACTTTGCTCTGCTTGCGGGCAGGTGCTTTGGCAGATCTGCCTTTGGAAAAGGGTGGATCCAGACCAGCTGAAAACGTGGTCCTAGTGCGAATCTAGCCCGACCAGCCTCAGACCGGAAGTCAACTCGGCAAACTGCCCCAGGGCAAATACAAATCATTGCAGTTTTCTCTGGTTTTGACCAATATCCCAACTTTAAATCATGAGCAAGAAGCAGAAGAGAGCTCTCACCATAGAAAGCTTTTACGGAGAAAAAATAGAACAGTCCCCAGATCCTGACATTATGAAAACAATCCCAGATGAAGCCACAAAGGCAGACTTAAGTTGGTCTCCCTTTCAGAAGGCTTACCTGGATGATTGCATTAAGAATCTCAAAAGAGAGCTAGAAGAAGAATGGGGAAATAAATTGAGATCAGGGCAACAGAAATATCAAAAACTGGAAAATAGGACTGGTGAATTGGAAAAAGAAAACAGTTTACTGAAAAACAAAATTGGTGAATTGGAAAAAATCACCAATTCACTGGAAAATAAAAATGGTGAACTGAAAATCAAAATTGGTGAATTGGAAAAAGACAACAATTCACTGAAAAACAAAATTGGTGAATTGGAAAAAGACAACAATTCACTGAAAAATAAAGCTGGCAAAATGGAAAAAGAATGCATTGAATCAAGAAATTCAATTGGCCAGCTACAAAAGGAGCTAAAAAAGATAACTGAAGGAAATAATACTTTAAAAATTAAAATTGAACAAATAGAAGTAAATGACTCAATAAGACTTCAAGAATCAGTTAAACAAAAACAAAAAAATGAAAAAATAGAAGAAAATATGAAATATCTCCTAGGAAAAACAACTGACTTGGAAAACAGATCCAGGAGAGACAATTTAAGGATTATCGGACTCCTTGAAAGCCACGATGAAAAAAAGAACCTGGATGCTATCTTCCAGGAAATCATGAAAGAGAATTGCCCTGATGTTTTAGAATCAGAAGGCAAAATTGGCATTGAAAGAATTCACCGATCACCTCCAGAAAGAGACCCCAAAATTAAAACCCCAAGGAATATCATGGCCAAATTTCAGGACTATTGCACCAAGGAAAAGATATTGCAAGCAGCTAGAAAGAAACAGTTCAAATACCGAGGAACTGTCATTAGAATTACACAGGATCTGTCAGCTTCCACATTGAAGGAATGAAGGGCCTGGAACCAGATATTCCGAAAAGCAAAAGAATTCGGATTACAGTCAAGAATAAGTTATCCAGCTAGAATGAGCATCATCTTCTAGGGAAGAAGATGGTCATTCAATGATACAGGAGAATTTCACCTATTTCTAATGAAAAGACCTGATCTGAACAAAAAATTTGACCTCCAAATAGAGAACTCGAGAGAAACATAAAAAGGTAAAAAGGAAATCTCTTGAGAACTATATTCCTACTATAGGTATCCTTTAAAGAATGGCAGTATAATTTGATTTTTCTTTGATAATCATGGAAAAGAAAATAGAGGTGGAAGGGATACCATACTGAAAAAGAAAAAGGGGGGAGGGGGGAAAAGGAGGCAAAATAAAGTAAAAATAAAGAAGGTAAAATAAGGCAAAATCTCATAAAGAGACATAGAAGATCTAATATAATTGAGGGAAAGAAGGGAGGGTGATGAGTATTGTGTAAACTTTACTCTCATTAGATTGGACTCTAAGAGAATATATCAGACACATTTGGCTTCAAAGAAAGCACTGACCCTCCTTGTGGGAAGGTAGGAGGGAGGGGAGAAAAGGAAAGGGATAAACTAATAGAAGGATTAGGGGAAAGGTATAAAGGGGAGGGAGGGAGTATAAAGGGAGGAGGATTATTGGTGGGAGGTGGTCATCAAGAGCAAAGTACTGGGGAGGGGGAAGGGAGAGAGGGGAAAGGGAAGAGATAATCATAACTCTGGGTAAATAAGATGGCAGGGAATACAGATATAGTTATTTTAACTGTGAATGTGAATGGGATGAACTCTCCCATAAAACAGAAGCGGGTAGCAGACTGGATTAAAAGCCAGAATCCTACAATATGTTGTTTACAAGAAACACATCTAAAACATAGAGATACATACAGAGTGAAGGTAAAGGGCTGGAGCAGAATCTTCTATGCTTCAGGTGAACAAAGAAAGGCAGGGGTAGCAATCCTTATCTCGGATCAAGTAAAAACAAAAATAGATCTAATTAAAAGAGATAAGGAAGGAAACTTTTTACATTTTACTAAAGGGTTCCATAGACAATGAAGCAGTATCAATACTTAACATATATGCACCAAGTGGTATAGCATCCAAATTCCTAGAGGAGAAGTTAAGAGAGATGCAAGGAGAAATAGACAGTAATACTATACTATACTAGTGGGAGATCTCAACCTTGCTCTCTCAGAATTAGATAAATCAAATTTCAAAATAAATAAGAAAGAAGTTAGGGAGGTTAACAAAAGGCTAGAAAAGTTACGTATGATAGATCTCTGGAGGAAATTGAATGGTGATAGAAGGGAGTATACTTTTTTCTCAGGGGTTCATGGAACTTATACAAAAATTGATCATGTGTTAGGGCATAAAAACCTCAAAATCAATTGCAGAAAAGCAGAAATAGTAAATGCATCCTTCTCAGATCATGATGCAATAAAACTCACATGTAATATAAGGCCAGGAGAAAATAGACCACAAGTTATTTGGAAATTAAATAATCTAATCCTGAAGAACGAATGGGTGAAAGAGCAAATTACAGACACAATCGAAAATTTTATCCAGGAGAATGACAACAATGAGACAACATACCAAAATTTGTGGGACTCGGCTAAAGCGGTTATAAGGGGTAATTTTATATCTCTAGATGCTTACTTGCGTAAAACAGAGAAGGAGAAGATTAATGAACTGGGCTTACAATTAAAAAAGCTAGAAAAAGACCAAATTACAAACCCTCAATTAAATACCAAATTGGAAATTCTGAAAATTAAAGGGGAGATCAATAAAATTGAAAATAAGAAAACTATTGAATTAATAAATAAAAGTAAGAGTTGGTTTTATGAAAAAACCAACAAAATAGATAAGCCTTTAGTTAATTTGATTAGAAAAAGGAAAGAGGAAAATCAAGTTATTAGTCTCAAAAATGATAAGGGAGAACTTTCCTCCAATGAAGAGGAAATTAGAGTAATAATTAGGAGTTTCTTTGCACAACTTTATGCCAATAAATTTGATAATGTAAATGAAATGGAGGAATATCTACAAAAATATAGATTGCCCAGATTAACAGAAGAGGAAATAAATTATTTAAATATCCCTATTTCGGAAAAAGAAATAGAACAAGCTATTAATCAACTCCCTAAGAAAAAATCTCCAGGACCAGATGGATTTACATGTGAATTTTACCAAACATTCAAAGAACAATTAATCCCAATACTATATAAACTATTCGAAAAAATAGGGAAAGAAGGTGTACTACCAAATTCCTTCTATGACACAGATATGGTGCTGATAGCTAAACCAGGTAGGGAGAAAACTGAGAAAGAAAACTATAGACCCATTTCCCTAATGAATATTGATGCAAAAATTTTAAATAAGATTTTAGCAACAAGATTACAGAAAGTCATCCCCAGGATAATACATCATGACCAAGTAGGATTTATACCAGGAATGCAGGGCTGGTTCAATATTAGGAAAACTATTAGCATAATCAATTATATTAATAACCAAATTAATAAAAACCATATGATTATCTCCATAGATGCAGAAAAAGCCTTTGATAAAATCCAACACCCATTCCTATTAAAAACACTGGAGAGTATAGGAATAAATGGGCTTTTCCTTAAAATGATTAGTAGTATCTACTTAAAACCTTCAGCAAGCATCACATGTAATGGAGTCAAACTAGAACCATTCCCAATAAGATCAGGAGTGAAACAAGGCTGCCCACTGTCACCATTATTATTTAATATTGTATTAGAAATGTTAGCTTCAGCAATAAGAGAAGAAAAAGAGATAAAAGGAATCAGAGTAGGTAGTGAAGAAACCAAATTATCACTCTTTGCAGATGACATGATGGTATACTTAGAGAACCCTAGAGACTCAACTAAAAAACTACTAGAAACAATTCACAACTTTAGCAAAGTGGCAGGATACAAAATAAATCCACATAAATCATCAGCATTTTTATATATTACCAATAAAGTTCAGCAGCAAGAGATACAAAAAGAAATTCCATTCAAAATAACTGGTGATAGTATAAAATATTTGGGAATTTATCTGCCAAGGGATAGTCAGGAACTATATGAATTAAATTACAAAACACTTTCCACACAAATCAAATCAGACCTAATCAATTGGAAAAACTTAAAATGCCCATGGGTAGGACGAGCGAATATAATAAAAATGACAATACTACCCAAACTAATTTACTTATTTAGTGCCATACCAATCAAACTCCCAAGAAATTATCTTACAGATCTAGAAAAAATAGTAGCAAAGTTCATTTGGAAAAACAAAAGGTCAAGAATTTCAAGGGGATTAATGAAAAAAAAGGCTGACGATGGTGGACTTGCTGTACCAGATCTAAAACTATATTATAAAGCAGCGGTCATCAAAACCATTTGGTACTGGCTAAGAAATAGAGTAGTCGATCAGTGGAATAGGATAGAATCACAAGACAAACTAGGCAATAGCTATAGCAATTTGGTTTTTGATAAACTCAAAGACCCCAGCTTTTGGGATAAGTATTCACTATTTGACAAAAACTGCTGGGAAAACTGGAAACTAGTGTGGAAGAAATTAGGGCTTGACCCACATCTAACACCACATACCAAGATAAGATCTAAATGGGTTCATGATCTGGATATAAAGAGTGATACTATAAGTAAATTAGAGGAATGTAATATAGTTCACCTCTCAGACCTTTGGAGATGGAATAAATTTATGTCCAAAGAAGAACTGGAACGCTTAATTGAAAACCAGATAGATAACTTTGACTATATTAAGTTAAAAAGTTTTTGTACAAACAAAATCAATGCAGACAAGATTAGGAGGGAAGTAATAAATTGGGAAATCATCTTTACATTCAAGGGTTCTGATAAAGGTCTCATCTCAAAAATATATAGAGAACTGTCTCATATTTATAAAAATTCAAGCCATTCTCCAATCAATAAATGGTCAAAGGATATGAACAGACAATTTTCAGAGGATGAAATTAAAACTATTTATAGTCATATGAAAAGGTGCTCCAAATCACTGTTGATCAGAGAAATGCAAATCAAGACAACCCTGAGGTACCACTTCACACCTGTCAGATTGGCTAAAATGACAGGAAAAGTTAATGATGAATGTTGGAGGGGTTGTGGGAGGGCTGGGACACTGATGCATTGTTGGTGGAGCTGTGAACGGATACAGCCATTCTGGAGAACAATTTGGAGCTATGCTCAAAAAGTTATCAAACTGTGCATACCCTTTGACCCAGCAGCATTTCTATTGGGCTTATATCCCAAAGAAATCATAAAGGAAGGAAAAGGCCCCATATGTGCAAGAATGTTTGTGGCAGCCCTTTTTGTAGTGGCTAGAAACTGGAAATTGAATAGATGCCCTTCAATTGGAGAATGGCTGAATAAATTATGGTATATGAA
>JAJPUD010010215.1:46836-64823 GCA_023553655.1 Myrmecobius fasciatus | reverse complement strand
TCTGATAAAGGTCTCATCTCTAAAATATATAGAGAATTGTCTCATATGTATAAAAATTCAAGCCATTCTCCAATCAATAAATGGTCAAAGGGTATGAACAGACAATTTTCAGAGGATGAAATTAAAACTATTTATAGTCATATGAAAAGGTGCTCCAAATCACTATTGATCAGAGAAATGCAAATCAAGACAACCCTGAGGTACCACTTCACACCTGTCAGATTGGCTAAAATGACAGGAAAAGTTAATGATGAATGTTGGAGGGGATGTGGGAGGGCTGGGACACTGATGCATTGTTGGTGGAGCTGTGAACAGATACAGCCATTCTGGAGAACAATTTGGAGCTACGCTCAAAAAGTTATCAAACTGTGCATACCCTTTGACCTAGCAGCATTTCTATTGGGCTTATATCCCAAAGAAATCATAAAGGAAGGAAAAGGCCCCACATGTGCAAGAATGTTTGTGGCAGCCCTTTTTGTAGTGGCTAGAAACTGGAAATTGAATAGATGCCCTTCAATTGGAGAATGGCTGAATAAATTATGGTATATGAATATTATGGAATATTATTGTTCTATAAGAAATGACCAGCAAGATGATTTCAGAGAGGCCTGGAGAGACTTACATGAACTGATGCTGAGTGAAATGAGCAGAACCAGGAGATCATTATACACGGCAACAACAGTACTATATGACGATCAATTCTGATGGACATGGTTCTCTTCAACAACGAAATGTTTCAAACCACCTCCAATTGTTCACTGAAGAAAGCCATATACACCCAGAAAGAGGGATGTGAAAGGTGGACCACAACATAACATTCTCATACTCCTTGATTGATGTTTGCTTACATTGTGTTTCCTTTATCTGATATATCGTTTGTGTAGATAAGATTTTTCTTGCACAACAACGATAAGTTTGGAAATATGTATGCATATATTCGATTTGCCAATATTTTAACATAATTAACATGTAGTGGATATCCGGCTATCTTGGGGAGGGGTGGGGAGTTGGGGGGAAAAATTTGTAACAGAAAGCTATGTAAGGGTTATTGTTGAAGAATTACCCACACGTATGTTATGCAAATAAAATAAAAAAAAATAAAAAAAATAAATTTAAAAAAAAGAAATTGAATTGTTTTCTAAAGCAATCACAATAATGTAGATTAGGTTGGTAATGAGCAGCAATGAAAAGTGGTACAAGATCATTAAATTATTCAGATAATAAAATCCATACAAATGAAGAATGCCTATTTAGAGAAAGCTGAGTGAGTCTGAGAAGAAAGAAAAGGTCAACTGAGAATAAAAGGGCTATCTACAATGGAGAGAGAAGAGACAGACAGAGACAGAAAGACAAAGAGAAAAAGAGAGAAGAGAAAAAGAAGAACAACAACAGCCACAACAATAGGAAAAAGAAGTTAAGAGGTTAAGAAATGACAAGCCCATTAATATTAAAACAAAGGAGAAACTGAGGGGAAAGAGAGATGTGCACCAGTAGTAAGATACCAATCAAAGAATAGAGAAGTAAATGAGTCCAGTATGGGACTTAATGTACAGGAAGAATTTTGGCTTAATAGAAAGCGGAAATTGTTGAAAAAGACATAATAAAGAAAATGACAGTGTTAAGACAAGCATCAAAGTACACCTAACCAGGAAAACTATGTATAAAGAAATATAAATGAAGCATTCTCCTTTTTAACATTGAAATGGAATGACCCAGGGATGATTTTCAAAAATATATTAAAGAAGCTGCAAAATAGGACTTGGCTAAAGTTTTTTGTTTGTTTTTTTTTCCTACTACTTCCATTTAGGGAGTACTGACAGAACTTTGAGTGCCTTAATATTATTGAAAATAGTGAATGTGGCATCTTGCTATAATATTTAATTAAAACAGAAAACTAGCAAGTGGAACATTTTCCCCTAGTATACATATCCCAGTTAGCCAGATTTTCCTTTTATCCCCTTCAATCTACTTTTAAAATTGAGTACATTTGATATTGTTGGCCCTGTATGCAAAAAACATTAATCACAGATCTAGCTTTTATGGAATATTAGAACATAGACATTACTCTAGAGCAGGGCTCATTAAACTTTTTCTATTCATGGCCCCTTTTTGCCTAAAAAGTTTTTACATGACCCTGGATATATAGATAAATAAAATAGGTAAACAAAACAAACATTTGCTCAATAATAAATCATAATTTCACAATCCACACATTCAGTTTTATGAGTTCCCATATGGGGTCACAAAGCACAGTTTAAGAAGCTGGGCTCACAAATCCCACCTAAAGTGGGATTCTAATTCATAGAATTATAAGAGTATCCTAATAGTTCTTTTGATGACAAATGTAATTATACTATATATAACAATATATAAGTGCATTTATAAAGGCCCAAAACAAAGAGCAATATGAAGTCTATTTTAGAAACCATGAACTTCATCTCTGTGTCTTGAAGCCTTGTCCATTAAGGCTTCCATATATTTCATATCTGGAAGGACTTTTAAAGATAATTACAGATAATTAGTCTAGTGCTTCACTTTATGGATGAGCAATCTGAGAGTCAAAGTGGTGATTTGGCTTACATGAGTTCATACAGATAATAAAAAATGAATCCAGAATTCAATTCCAGGACCTTTAATGCCAAATCCAGTATTCCTTGTCCTATAGCATAATGTGTTTACTCATATGGGTCCTTAAAAATAAACTTTCATTTCTTGGAACTCATGTCACTTCATCCCTTCATACATAAATCACATTTCACATTTTATTCAATTTATCCTTATACATCTCTTTAAGGAACTTTAAGGAAAATGCTTTTCTGTATAGTTAACTCAGCTTCTAGCACAGTGCTTTGAACATAATAAACACTTTCTAATTATTTTTGTTATTGAATAAGGAAAATAATGTATAAAGTGGGAAACTACAATTTCTGTAATATATCATATTAATAACAGGAAAATTGACCATCAGAATGGATTAATTAAAAGAGGACTATATATGGAATCAGAGCTCTTGGATTCATATCCTTTCGCCTAACTAATGACTTCCCCTTTCTTAGATTTAATTCCCTGAATTATAAAATGAAATTATTAGACTAGATAATCTCTATGGCCATTTATGATTTTCAATTTACTATGATAAGTAATTGGAAAATTAGGTTAGAATAGGCCCTTAATGTGGTGCAAGTCTTAGGAATAACCCCAAGACTACCTGGCCTTAGGAAATATATAATTAGGAATGATGTATTTTTTTTTTTCTTTAAGCTATCTTACCTTAGTTTACTTAGTATGGCCAGGATGCTAAATCCTAAAGATTTCTGGCTGTCAGATAACAATCTATTGGTCAGTGATGATGGGGTTTTGGAGACAAAAAAGCAACAATAGTGAAGTGCTTAAAGTTGACACAGAAGCACAACAAAATTGGGTGCCCACCACTTGACCTAGTGACACTTTAGTCTTAAAAACCCACCTCCAGAAGGTTTTTATCCACCCAGGGAAATATGGGTATTGCACCTGTGCAAAAAGTCAGAACCAGATTACTTCTCAACTCCACCTCTAAATTATAAAATTAGCATATCAGTGACTTGAAGCACCTGGTTTCTCTCACTTTTCCCTATAAATTGACCTTCTTGCTCATGGCTCTTTGTTAACTTCTTTTGGAATGTAGTCCATTTTAATTGGCATGGAAATCATAATGAATTTTGCCCCCTGACTTGGAGATGGGTCTGAGCCTATAAATTCTTTTGAGAAATCTCAAGACATCAAAATGGAATCCCAACATTTTGGGGTCCCCTCTAACCTTACTCACACATATTTTATGAACTCTAAAATTCATCTTATCTACTCCATGTATGAAAAGCAAAGGCAATATAGAATCGTTTGCTTTCCTACATGATCTGCCCCATTGTTTCTCTTCATTAATGCAGACAACCAAGAATCAATTATATCCATAACTTTGAGGAAATAATCACGTCCGTGGTCTTTGCTTGTCACTGTCAGCACTATCCTTAATAGCCCAGATAATAAAAATCACATTCTTCCATTTCTTCACCACATTTCCTTTCAATTGAGCACACTATTCAAAGTGCTCTCACTCTAAAACTTTGGATCAATAAATATATATTTTCTTAGCTGAGATTTATCATTGAAAATCAGCATTTTTCTTCTTCCTTATTTCATGAACCAAAATTATTTCTGATTTTAAGAGACATTATGAGGTTATGAATAAGGTAATAGACTTGGAAACCAAAGAACCAAGCTTTAAGTCTCATTTCTGATACATACTGTCTGAGGATGCTCCTCAAGCCATTTCACCTCTCAATGCCCCTCATAACTTACCAAGAATTTAGATTGAAGAATAATTTTCTGATCTGCATTGATAGAGGGAGATTCCCCAGGCAAAACCCCCTAAAGTTATATCAGATGAATCACTGGGGGATTTCTCTAGGTTAAATGAAAATAAATATACCAGAAGATACTAATTTCCTAGGTTATATTCTGTCTACTTTAAGCTACTATTTGTCTCTATGGGTTTCTAAATAAGCCCTTGTGAGGGGATTTAAAAAAAATAATTGCCAAATTACCCTCAACCAACTTTACGTTTAAATAGAATTGTATGAATTTAGTATAAGTATTCCTAGAATCTGAATTTTTGTGATAGCCATTCTTGACATTTTCCCTCCCCCTTCCCCAGCCCAGGACAAACTTTATTCAAAACAAAGTAACTAAAATACCTGCAAAGATTACAATTTGCATTGAGTATCATCCTTTATCATGTAGAAAACTAAAATTTAATAAATAAGAACGTTGGTGTGAAAATGTCCTTACTGCCCATGCAATAGTAGGTTATTAGAGGCAAAATTGAATTGTTTTGCTTTGAATTCAAACCAAATATGAGATCATTATGCTACAAGCATAATTCTTAAAATTCTTTGGTGTTGAAATGAGTGGATTGTGAAGAGGTACATTTTATTTGTAAGTCATTTAAGTTGTAGTTCTCATCAATTTATAATTTAATGTAGTACATCTTTCTACAAAGCTGATTTTCCCAGATCCTTTTTAATACTGAAAAGGCAACTTTACCAAAGTTGTACATCACATGTCTATTAGTGAATCTCAGCCATTTAAAAATATCTGAGATTAATTACTTAGAGTGCTCAACCACTTTTAGTCATTTTCCACTTTCCTTCACACTCATTTCAGCATTTCCAGTGAGCTTTTTTGACTGTTTATCAGTATCCCAAGGTATCAAATCTTTCCAATGCTGCTCATTGAAGTGTGTGTTCTGTTAATGATCTGGGTCTGATGAAAAACCAATTACACATTCTTCCATTTAATCTTTGCTCTGAAATGGGTAAGGTTTGCCTCAGAGATGTGCCACTCATAGAAAATGCAAGAACAGAAGCATAAAAGACTTGCTTGTTTGCTTTTAAACATAAAAACTGATTTTAGTGAGAGGTTATGAAGGAAGAGTTGTAATTTGCCATTGCTTTCAGTCCTTAGAAAAAAGAAAAACCAGAAATTCTGGTTGATTATTGCTTTAATGTTTATTTAAAGGAAATCATATCTTGAAAGTCATTTCTAAATATACATACATGAAATGATTATGGCACCATGTCTGTTTTGTGCAAATAAAAAAAATTTATGTATCTTTAAATGATCAATGTGTACATGGTGAATGACAATGAATGAGAAGCAGAAGAAATAAAATACCACTTACGTGAACTTTGATAACTTTGTGATTTGAAAGATATTTAATCACATGCCTCTGGCATCTTTTTATCCTTTCTATTAAAGTTGTCACCAATTTACACCAGGCCCTCACTTTCTTTCTCCTAAAAAATTTTAATAATCCTTTTTTCCAAAGCATCCTTCCTACCAATACCAGACAGAATTTTCCTATTCACAGATATGATTAAATCACATTCCATTCAAAGCCTTCAATAGTACCTCTTGAAGAGTGTAAAAGAAGAGAGCAAAAACTGGCTTAACAAACAAGCAAAATCTTAAGATCTTGACAATTGTTCTCATCATTTCTACCTTTAGAATTAGGTCTTCCCTTTTAGTGAGAACAAAACTCCTCTTCGTTCCTCCATCTTTTGAAGAATAAAATTAGCACTCTGGCAGAGCAAGACTTGGACCTCAAGGCTGCCTTGTCAAATGCTAATGTCAAAGAATAAGGCTCCTTAGAAGATATTGCTTAAGGACTCTTTAATTATCAGTATCAAATTAAAACTGTGATATATATGCTCAGTAGTCTTGTTCTTCAGTGTCATAGTGAATGTCCTATAACAAATCTAAACACAAGTAGGATTTCTTATAAACTATATGGTCCTCTAGCTGACATTGGCTATTTACATCAAGATTCCAAACAGCTATATATCTCATCATTAAGATAGTCAAAGAAGACATTAGCAAAAACCCAGATATATGATGAATACATCTAGGTTGGTACCTGGGAAGTCCATGGAATTATTCTATTTGTTCAGCTATATTGAATGTCCTTTAAACATGGAGATTGAGTTGTATATGATGGACAGAACTGCCTAGAAACTGGAGGGTAAGCAGGATTCCATTTGCAAAACAGTGCTCCACCTTTGATAACAAGCTATTCTCTAGTCTTAAATTACATCCTTCTAAATCAGCAGCTTCTGCTGATACTCTGTGTAACATTTATGAAAGCACACGGAAAAACAAAGTTAAATGATATAAAGATATAGTTTGTGTTCTACAACAGTTAGAGAGTTTAATGAATATAGAACTATGTCTGAAGTCAGGAAAACCCGAGTTCAAATTTGGTTTCATTCACATACACATGCTGTATGGTTCTGGATGAACTTATATTTGCCCTAGTTTTCATAAATGTAAAATGTGTATGATAACAGCACCCAACTCCTTGGGTTGTTGTGAGCATCAAAGGAGAAAATATTTGTAAAGTATTTAGTACAGTTCTTGTCACATAATAGGCACTCTGAAATGTTTATTCTTTTCCCATTCTATTTAGTCCCATTCCTACTTCAGGGAAACCCTTATCAATGTAAAATCACACACATATTTATGTACTTCTGAGACATGTTTTGGGTTTTGTCTCATATTTCACCTCTACTGGAAAATATTAATAAGATCATCTCTCAATGAAGCGGAAGGCTCATGCTTAAAGCCTACAGATTTCCTTATTTTTGAACTTTCATGGGTTTATATCTGATATAATTTTTCTGTCATTTGTATTTTTGTATTAGCTCCTATTGTAAAAGAATGGTTCTTTTGAAAATCTTAAAGGGAAATGTGTTTTATTCATGGCACACTTCAGGAGAGAATTGTAGCTTTTCTAAACTAAAATAAAAGCTGGACCATTTTAGCTTGCACTGTTGAATTTTAATTAAACTTTTTTTTACAAATTCCACTAAAAGCTTTTATTATCATCATTATTATTGGATATTAAAATCATAATAAGCAGACAAGAACCTGAAATGTATTACAATACTCTTTATTGCATGTATTCTTGCATTCATATAATCCTACTCATAATATGCAAGATAATAAAGGCAAGATGGTAGCAGTGATCAGAGTTTACTATATTCACTGTTCACCTAAAAAATTCATATGACTCTATCTATATAGCATCTACTGAAACCTGTTTAGAGTTATATGTGTGTTCTTCTACCCTCACCTTATTACCACACCACTGCCCTCCGTAGATGTGCTTGATTTGCTTTATATTCAATTGCCAACTAAGACTTTATATCTTCAATGACAAATTGAAATATGGGGTAGGAAAAATGTTAATTATAGATGTGGACTATACACTTATAGACTACTATAAAGTAGTAAAGAAATTTAGAATGGTTTGCTATTAATGAGGAAATAAAAAAGATTATAATGATTCTACATGTAAACAGCATTTTTTCTGAAGAGATGTAATTTTCTTCCAAATGATTACCTTGTTTTTCTCAGCTTTTATTACTTTTTTCAACTTATTTTGTTTAAAGATTCTAGTTAATTTCTATTAGCTAAGACAGACATGGTAACTATTGTTATTGCTTTCAAATTACAACAAACTGTACAAAATTAATTGCCACCCATGTTCAAAGTCAGGCATATAATTGGCAACCAAGTTTATTAGTTCCATTTGTCTCTCTGTATTTAAATTTCTCTGTCTCTCTTTCTCTCTGTGCTAGCCTGTCTGTCTCTCTCTCTCCGTGCTTTCCTCCACCCCTTGGCTTTCTCAGAAATTTGCTGCCCCAAACTTACTTTAATTTTTACTTTTCATTCAAGATCTATTTCCTAGGAAATAGATCAGCTGCTCTTTGGAAATATTCCATGCTTTTGTGAGGAAAGCAGTGTACCAAAATTATAGGGTAAATAACTAACAGTGTTATGTTAATAGTGATACTAGACAATACAGATTAAAGAAATCACCTCACTGTGAGTGAAATGACTTAACTCAACCAAGAGTAAGTCTTAGGTCTCATCTAAATGGAAATCCCCTTAGTGTAGCAATCTAGGGATAGATTTATGATAGATTCTGTTAGCTTCTGTCTAGAATCTATCATAAATCTATCCCTAGATAGATTGTTCTTGGGATCTTATTCCAAGTTGGGACAGTATACCTTCTTTCTCAAATTTGGAAGCCAGAAGCTCCAAAAATGCTGCATAATCTGAAAGAAATTCAAGAAAGTAGAGTTCTATTCTCTCTTGCTCTTGGCAATTCCCCATTGTCCCTCATACACACATTAGACACTGTTCTCTAGTAATAAAGAAAAAGAGTCCAATCAATGGGCTTTGGAGTTCAGGTTACCTTAGAAACAAATAATAGAAAATCAACTAGATACTTTAAGGAGAAGGGATTAAAAGTAAAATCTGATTAATTGTAAAAGATTTCTGAATCACTTGATCCATGGGAAAAAAAAACTTGTCTCAAAATGTTATTTCTTGCTTAAAATTACTTTCATTTAGGTATTTTTGATGTATTATAGCAATAGTTTTGAATTCTGATGGTCTGGGTTAATTTTGTAACCTTAAAAATCATCAATTCACCACTCTGAGCATCAGAATCTGCATATTTAACACATTACATACCTTAGATAATTTTTTTGGAAAAGTCAAATAAGATAATGCACATAAAAGCATATAAAATTCCTTATAATGCCATCACAAAAGCATTTAATAAAATTTACAACTTTGTTTTAGACAAAGAAGTCAGTCTGAAAGATGAGATAAACTCTATTACATTTGGAGGGAGAATCTAGAATGTTAAAAGGTCTACATTTTTACAATCACAAAATAATTTCTATAGAAAATTCCTTTATATATCAACCTATCATTGCCTTAATATTTGATGGTAAAGAAGGAAAATTATTTATTCATGATCCCAGAGTTAGTAAATATCGTAGTAAAATAATGTTTGAGCCAAGGTCTTGACTTCAAGCCCCGTAATCAAGCTGTTATTCACCTGTGTATCCAGCAAAATATTATGTTCAATATGAAAATATCTGTGAATAAACTCATAGAAGGACCTGAATAAAAGCTCTTTCAGATGAAAATTCATGTGACAAAGTATGAGTGAGTATTTCATGAGTGGAGTTATTTCTACAGAATTATCATAGTGTTTTTCAAACATACACAATATACAATATTTTGAGTCCTCCATTTAGTATTGATTTGGTCATATTTTCATGAAAAGTATTTTTGACAATTGCAGTTTTGCATTGCATAATAGATGAATTACAAAATTTTCAGCAAAGAAGATCTGAGTTCAAATCTACACACAGACACACACACATAGGCATACATGCACATGCATATATAATGGAATTGTAAACTTCATAAATCACTTAAATTTTTAATGATCTAAACATCTTTCTAAGTTTGAGAAAGTGTTGCTTTCCATTTGTATCTCCATAGATATCAGTATTTTTCCATTCTGACAAATTCAAAGGAAGAAAGGAAAGAAGGAAAAAAGGAAGGAAAAATGGATGGAAGGAAGAAAGGAAGAAAAAGGAGAGATAGAGGGGGGAGGAAAGGATGAAGGAAAGGAGGAAAGGAAGGGGAGAGAGAGAGAGGGAGAAGGAGGGTGTAAGAAAGGGATGGAGTGAAAGATTGATGGAAATAAACTAAGAAACACAGATGAGTGTCATCCCTAAAACATTATAAGCTCCTATTTGTTGAATCTTTCTGGGGTTATATGTAATTATTTTTCTTGTCACTATAACCCTTCATTCATTTAAATATAGGAATCTATACATCTTAGATATCATGTAAGATGTTTGTTTATTTAGATACCAAAATGACTGATTATTAAAATGATTTCCCCTAAAGTACTGGCCCTTCAACGTTTATCAGAAAGACAACCTGATTTATAATGATAACAACTGTATTTATTTATATTTTTAAATAAATCCAAACTCATCAGAAGAGAAAGAATAAAACTGACTTTCTTTTTTGTTTAGTTTCCATTGTCTTATAATGGTATAAGTTTATTGTATACTTGTATCACAAGCAGTCCAAAGTTTGATCTCACCACTCTCAAGTGTGAATATTATTTAGTGGTTCTCAAGGGTGTAATAAGAACAATATCAACTAGGATTTAAGACATATGGCATGGGCTATATATTCCTCTCCTAAAAAAATGCCAAAAAAAAAAGAGTTCCAAGACTTGATTGATCCAGTTTCTTAATTTACTAAGGAAAGAAAACATGCCAGCTGAGAAGGAGTCTGAGATCTCAGATTTAAAGATGTCCCAGTGTTGTATCAGTTATAATACATTGCTGAGAGTTGGAGATGGACAGGAAGGAAGAAGCATTGCTACATAAACCAGTACTGTATTCCAGCTGAGCATCCTTCCCATTGCTATGGCTAAGTAGCTTGTTCTGGTTCTTTTTCTTTTGTAATTTTTTTTTTTTTTTTTTTTGTGGCTTTTCCTGGTTTACATATCAGTACCATATTTGTGTTAAAGAAGGAATTTTGCAGGACTCCTTATTTATTTATTTATTTTTCCGAATAGTTTACATAGTATTGGAATTAATTGTCCTTTAAATGTTTGGTAGAATTCACTTGTGAATCCATTTGGTCCTGGAGATTTTTTTCTTAGGGAGTTCATTGATGGCTTTTTCAATTTCTGTTTCTAAAATGGGATGTTTAGGTAATTTATTTCCTCTTCTTTTAATTTGGGCAATTTATATTTTGTAAATATTCACATATTTCAAATAGATTGGCCTATTTGCTGCCATATAGTTGGGCAAGATAGCTTCTGATTGTTGCTTTAATTTCTTAATCAACACAGCAGGATTAGAAGGGAAGCAAAAAGCTGGGAAACAATTTTTACAGCCAACATTTCTTATAAAGGTCTCATTTTAAAAAATTATATAGAAACAACTAAAACTTTTAAGACTACATGATATTTCTCAATTGATAAATGGTCAGAGGATATGAACAGACAGTTTTGAGATGAATTGTTTCCTTCTGGAGTCTTTAGTATCCTCAGACTTTGAGGTCTATTCTTCTCTTTCTCCATAAAAATGATCTATAGTCAGAGTTCTTTTGGGGTTTTTTGCTCATTTTTAAAGGTTGAGGTCTGCTCTTACAGCAAAGTGGCAATAGCTGCTTTAGTTTGTCCTTGGTCTGGTGCTGCTGACTGATTTCTGGTGCTAGGTAGGTGTGGTCAGGTTTTTCTGGAATTCAGAGGCTCACTATTTGCCTTTTAGATTTGCTTTGGTAGTCTTACAGCTAATCTGCTGATCCATAGGCTTGTAACTAGGACAGAATAGCCTAAGAACCTCCCTAGAGATTCCTCAGACCTGCACACCACAATGCCCTAGCTCCATCTGCTGCATGTGGGCTCAGCCACCACCCTCCCTGCCCAATTGAAACACATCTTTTCTGAAGTTCTTCCAAAATATATTTTTTGGAAAATTTCTTACATTTCAAATATTTCTGGCTTCTGTCACTCCAAAACCAGTTCTGAGGTTTGATTTGGTGTTGATCTGAGGGACATTAGGTGGAGCTCAGATAAAGACATTATCTACTCTCCACCATCTTGGTATCCACCCACTTCATATTTTCTTAAATTATATGCAAGCTAGAAAAATTGTGGCAATTTTTTTCATAAAAGAATATTTCTTACAATAAGCCTAGAAAAAGGCTTATTATTACTAATATATTAAATAACTGAAGACTTGACTATTTAAAATACCAGTGCTCATAGGAATTATGTATTATAGTAAGAGAAATTTGAAATGAGTGAGGAAACAAAGGTTTGAGTTTCTGAGCATATTGGTTTATTAAACAATTTATGTCATTTGCTCAATAAATTTGGTACAAACATCCTCTGTTTTGACATAGGACCCTGAAAAGGGAGAGATATAGTTATGTATTAAAAATAATCAATCAAAGAAAACCAAATAATTAAAACAATTAATCAGGATAAAAAATTTGGCACTTTGTTTTCTAATTGCAGGAAAGATTAGGGACTTTCCAAATTGAGAGGGGAAAGTGAACAGGTAAAATTACTTGAAATCAGAAAAAGAGGTGTCCCAGTGTCCCCAAGTGTCTGTATTCAATCAAAGGAACATGGAAACAGTAATTTATTGATAAATACAGAGCCAGGTTTTAGATAAGATATCTGAGTTGTTTGAGATGTCTGACTTGTGAAAAAATTCCTTGTATTAATCTTTGGATTTTACTTGATTTCTGATCAGTTTACCTAGGCCCATAGTCAAGGGTCTCTAAGCAACCATTATAAAACATCTAGTTTCCTGGACACTCAGGTCTAGTTCAACAATTCAATAAGATTTTCTCACCATTCCTATAGCTGAATAAAGTTTTCTCATGAGACAGAAATTGGACTAGACCCATATTTAGATAAAAAGGGAACAGAGCTAGCTCCAGAACAGGATCATAATAGGATGGAGTCAATGTGATACACTAAATTTCCACTATAACTTGTTCTTTTACCTTCAGTATCAATGAGACAGAATGGCAGTATGATTGAGAGCATGTTGAGAACTGTCTTCAGAATCAGGAAGCTGAGAATTCAAATGCTTCTTCTTATGAATACTACCTATGTGACTTGTTGCTGGTCCTTTGTCCTGGAAAAGGGCCAATGATATTATAAGGAGTGATGTCTTAACTTGCAAATTAATTGGATTTAAGTGAGGCAAAGTTGTGCAAAGTCATTTGCCTCATACTTTTCTCTATAATCATAGAAGTCCCATGGCAAGACAAAAGTCAGGACTAAACTTAATCTCTAGACTTATTATATCAGCAAAGTCTGAAATATTTACAAATTTCAGAGAAATTGCTGAGTTTCCATGCACCAGTGAAATCATATGGGTAGAAAAAAATAAAATGTGGGGGGGATCATTGTAGACAAGTAGCTGATTTCTATAAGTGGTACGTATTTCCACACTGAGAATTAACCACATTAATAAAATCACAAATCCAGCAACACCCCCTCCCCAGTACCTTCCCAATCCCATAGGCTTTTCCTACAAACCATTCATAACACAAGCAAAAAACTATCAAAAGCTGTCATTTTATTTATGGCAGAAAAAAGAAAAAGAAAAACAAGAAAGAAAACAAAAAGTAGTAATCAGATGAGAAAAATAAAATGTATCTTAATTTCAATGCATTTTCTGTCCAAAATGTTTATGTGTTTGTTATTGAATTGAGGGATGCCTTCTAAAAAGAAAAAGAAAATGTCATCAGATATGTGGCACATATGGGTATATTTGCATATTTAAATGCATGTCTATGTAATGATAATAGTAATATTTTACATATTGCTTTGACTTTTAAAAAAATTTTTACAAATATCTGATATGACCTTTACAACACTGGGAAATAGCTGTCATGATTATCATTTACAGATGAAGAAACTGAAAGTGACAGGGGTTAATTCATTTGCAGAGTCACACAGTAAATGTCTCAGACTGATTTGAACTCAGGTTGCTTTAAGTTCATATCCAGAGTTCTATCCATTGTACCGTCTTACTTTGATCATCAGTTAATAAATCAAAATATAAAGTCTAAATTGAGGCACATTTTTCAATAGAAAAATTAAGCTATGAATTTCATCAGGTTGAAACTGTATTCATACATGCATACAAACATAACTACAAGTATTATTCATGATAAAGAGTTCATTGAATAATCTATTCCAAATTTCAAAACAAGGAAATTTAAAGTCACTTTTGTTGTAAGGATCAAATGAGAGAATGTAAATAAAGTACTTATGACTATAGTAATCTAGTGTTTGATAAACCCAAAGACCCCATATTCTGTGACAACAACTCACTGTTTGATAAAAATTGCTAGGAAAATTGGAAATTAAAAATAGCAGAAACTAGGCACTGACCCATACTAGCATCCTCTACCAAATTTCTGATTTATACGTAAAAGGTGATACAATAAGCGAATTAGGAGAACAAGAGAGAGTCTACTTCTGAGATCTGTGAAGAAGGAAGAAATTTGTGGGGGGGGGAAACTAGAGATTATTATGAAATGCAAAATGGATACTTTTGATTATATAAATTTTTTTAAGTTTTTGAACAAACAATACATCCAAGATTAGAAGGAAAGCAGAAAACTGAGGGAAAAGTTTAGATCCAAGACTTCTAATAAAGTACTTAGTACTAAAATATGTAGAAAATTGACTCAAATGCATAAGAATACAAGCCATTTCGAAATTGATAAATGGTCAAAGAATATGAACAGACAATTTTCAAATGAATACATTATAAACATTTCTAATCATGTGAAAACATGTTCTACATCACTATTGATCAGAGAAATGAAAATTAAGACAAATCTGATTTACCACTACACAATGAGATTGGCTAACATGACAAGAAAAGATCATGATAAATGTTGGAGGGAATGTGGGAAAACTGGAATACTAATACTCTGTTGGTGGTTGTGAATTGATCCAAATATTCTGGAGAGCAATTTGGAGCTATGCCCAAGGGCAATGAAATTGGGCTTACCCGTTTATCCAGCAGTGTCCCTACTCGGTTAGAATTTCAAAGAAAACATAAAGGGAGAAGGACCCACATGTGCAAAATTATTATAGCAGCCCTATTTTTCCTTTGCTACTACAAGGAATTGGAAATTGAGTGGATGCTCATCAGTCAAGGAATGGCTGAATAAGTTATGGTTCATGAATATTATGAAATATTATTTCTATAAGAAACAATTAGTAGGATAATTTCAGAAAGAGCTGAAGAGGCTTACATGAACTGATGCTTGCTGAAGTAAGTAGAGCCAAGAGAATATTGTACACGGCAACAACAAGATTATGTGATTATCAACTGTGATGGATTGGCTCTGTTCTACAATGAGGTGATTCAGGCCAATTCTAATAGACTTGTGATGGAAAGATCCATCTGTATCCAAAAAGAGGACTGTGGGTACTGAATGTGAATCACAAAATAGTATTTTCACATTTGTTGTTGTTTGTTTGCTTTTTGTTTTCTTTCTTGTTTTTTTCCCCTTTTTGATCTTATTTTTCTTATGCAACATGATAAATGTAGAAATACATATAGAAGAACTGCATATGTTTAATATATATTGTATTACTTGCTGTCTGGGGGGGAAGTGAGGGCAAAAAATTTGGAACAAGGTTTTGCAAGGGTGATTGTGGAAAATTATCTTTGCATATATTTTGAGAATAAAAAGCTATTATTTAAAAAGAATTTATGAAAAAGTTTGATTATTATGGGAAATATAATACCTGGAAAACAAATATCAATGGGCCAAATAAAAACTAAGTCATTTCTTGGTTGCTTTGCTGAGATTTATTAAACCTCAGGTCCAGATTGTCATCAGAGATATAATAGCTGTTCCTCTTTATCCAGGAAGAAGATGCCACTTTCTTAGCAACCAAAGTATGTATGTTTTTGTCAGAGTTCCTTGGATCAAATGTCTTAAAATCCCAGATCTCTTGTAACTTAACAAAGGAATAAAAGAGCTCTAATTGATTTTCTGACTTAAAGGAAAGAAAAATAAACAACCTAACACTTGGGGTTTTCACATTAGTTGGTATTCAGCCAAAACAAAAAAAGGAGGAACCCAAATTGTAGTAGAATGCAACTATATCTATGCCTATTTCATTTCCAAGGCAAATGAAACAAACAAAAAAACCTCTCCATCTTTTATCCAATTTCCTAATCATTTATGTTATTTTATTATTTATATTTCCTGAATTAGCAAGCAAAATATAGAATTTGCATTTTCCTCCTATAGTATGATATAGAGATTTCTGAAACACTACTTTAGCTTTATTCTTGGGGATTGCTTTGCTTGTTCATTTGTTTTACTAGCACAAAGAATTTTGTTATGGAAAATGTTAGGATCTTTGAAAATGCACATAAATATCTTGACATATTTCAGAGGTATTTTTCTTTTTGTTGTTGTTGCCATAAATATGTAAAGAAGCACTGTGACAAAATAGGTAGAACTACCTTAAAGTCAGGATGACCTAGGCCTACCTCTCACATATACTAATTGTGTGACTAAGAGCTAGTCAGTTAAGATCTCAGGAAAACCAGAAATTTCTTAAAACAAGTTTTAGATTTAGGTTGCTATCTGCATTCACTAAAGATGTTTCAATGCTTGAAAACTCATTAAATCACAAGTCCAGCCCATTACTCCTAGCCCCAAATATGACAATGTTCCTTGGAGTTTTCCTTCTGCAATTTCTTTTTGGAGGTGATCTATGGATTCTTTCAATAGCTATTCCCCAGTATCAGGTTAGTATTTCAAGGCAGTTTTTCTTGATGAATGCTAACCAAGCTGTTTTTTGGTCATGGTTTTCAGGTAGACCAATAATTTTAAATTAACTTTCTTGAATCTATTCTCTAAGTTGGCCGTTTTCCCAAAAAGGTATTTTATATTTTCTTCCATTTTCCATACTTTAGTAATTTTGACTGATTTTTTCCAATACAGGCATATGTATTAATACAATTATCTTGCTGCACAAGAAGAATCAGATCAAAAAGGGAAAAAAATTAGAAAAAGTAAAATTCAAGCAAACAACAGCAAAAGAAGTGAAAAATGCTATATTATGATCCATACTCAATTCCCACAGTCCTCTCTTTGGGTGTAGATGACTTATCATTGCAAGATCCTTGGAACTGGTTTGAATTATCTCATTGTTGAGAAGAGTCATATCCATCAGAATTGATCATCCTTTAATCTTGCCATTGCCATGTACAACGATCTCCTGATTCTGCTCATTTCACTTAGCATCAGTTCATATAAGTCTCCCTAGGCCTCTCTGAAATCATCTGTTGGTCATTTATTACAGAACAATAACATTCCATGACCGTAATATACCATAATTTATTCAGCCATTCTCTTTATATTTTCCTATAACACATTAGTATTCCAATAGAAGCATTTACTATAACTTCAGGTGTAGGATGTGTTCAGAAAAGAACAACACTTCTGATGTGAGAGTTGAGCCCTTTTCAGGGCATCTTTACATCTCTGATGTCTCTTGATTCATCCAACTGTCACTTACTGAGTCAAGAAGCTATTGCATGGACAGTAGCCACATCCCAGTAAATCATTTGGCATACAAATTAAACCATGTTGAGGCTAATGGAGGGGTCTTAAACCCTTCAGTGAGTTAGGAGGATGTCTACCTTAAGCATGTTAAGATTTTCTCTGGAGAAATGGACATATGAGAATAATTTGTTCTAAAGTCCTTGAAAGCAACTGAAGCAGATGTGGTGGAATGCTTAGAGATTGGTTAAACTTTGGAGATCAACAACTAAAGCATCATCACTAGTCTTTACTTTGTCTTGCTGCTGAACTTTTGTGCCTGAAAGTGAGAATGATGCTGACAATTTTATGCACCAATTTTATTCTACTCATGCAATTCATGTGCAAGTCAAGACATTAACCTTGTGATATCATTGACTTTCACCTATTTCTAATGAAAAGACCAGATCTGAACAAAAAATTTGACTTCCAAATAGAGAACTCAAGAG
>JAJPUD010010215.1:20814-35469 GCA_023553655.1 Myrmecobius fasciatus | reverse complement strand
CCAGCAGACATAGTGATGGGGACCATGTTGATATGTGTGGTGGGAATTCGTGAAACCCGGATTTCTTGATGAATGTTGAGAATTTTTGCCCCCAAACCTTTATAGGAAGAGAGTTTTCTTAGAAAATATAACCCATAAAATAACTTGGACAATTTGCTCCCGGTATCTAGCCTTGTAGGTAGAGGTGATATTTCTGAGTAGAATCTGTTTTCTTTGGAGAACAGAATAAAAAAAAATCTGGCTCCTAAAGCCAATTGGCAAAGTGGATAGACTGTTAGGGCTAAAGTAAAAAAGACTCATCGTCCTGAGTTCAAATTTGACCTCAGACACTAGTTGTGTGATCCTAGGCAATTCTTTTATTCCTGTTTGCCTCAATTTCTTCATATTTTTGTTCTTTTAAATTTTATTTTTTATATATTTGTCTTTCTGTTCACTGCTTGGAGAAAGACAAGGCATGTATACAAATGTTTTATTTCAAGACTAAGAAAAACTTTTAAACTCAAAGGCTAGATATTTGAAAACAATGAAGATGGTTATTTTTTCACTGCATCATTAATGAGGTAAATATATCCTTACTGACTCCAAAGGGTAAACAAATATCCTTAAGTACTCCAAAATGATTACTAGGACATGAGCTAGGGAGAATTTTGGTCATTTGTATTATGGCTCCATGGTAATGAGGGTTCTCAGCTTTTTGAATGAAAATTTATAATATTCATAATATATTATATCAAAATATGCTGAACTTGTAAAAAAAATACTTACTATTTCTGTCATGGCAGAGGCTCTTTTAAAAAGTCTAAAAAATTTCCATAAGAAGCACTCCATATTATTTTAATAAGCTTTACACATAGTCAATGTTTAGTTTTACTTAGTTGAATTATTCTCTACACAAAGGAACCTATTTAGGTGATCTCTTTGAGATCTGAGTACACCATCACATTAATTTTCAGTGTAAAAAAAAGAAAAAAAAAGATTTTGCCTTCTACTCCTATTAATAGAAGTAACCTATCTCTCTACTATGCATATTACTTGAAAAACTAGAATCTCTCTTGAATCACAGAAGCAGCCTGAGACTGGTAAGGATTATTGCCATATGCCTTTCTGCATATTTATACTGAGGTTCATAAAAACAAAATAATTAATATTCAGATCACTTGGATTTCAAATGTTATACCTATTTTATCTATCATGTGCATATTTACAGAAGTAACTTGTTTGCAAATTACACTATAGATGGAGGTAATTAAAATCACTTAGACTAATTATAGGAACAGATTGAATCAGAGGCTTAATGAAATACTGCTGAGCAATTGAATTAATTATACAAGACTCTTATTTCTATGTAGAAAGAATACAGTTCTCTTCCCCCAACCCTCAAGAACTTCAAGGGGTTAGTGGAGCATTTGACCTTTGCCTTGAATCATAAAACTGAATCAAATAAGTTATTTTTGTAAATTAAGTTTATTTAGACACACACATATAAATATAGAAATATATATATGTGTGTATATATATGTATATATCCTCCCCTTATTTCATCCAGATTAATGAATTTGTTCAAGTTTTTTACTTGTGACATTTCATTTTGCCATGTTGACATAGAATTCCTGTCTTCATCAGATAAGAAGTTGAGCCTTCAGTGAGTTAGAATATATCACATTATATACAAAAATGTGACATCACATTTGGTGGAGATACCATTTTTCTGTAGTCTCATTACAGACTGAAACATAATCAAATATTGATGTTTTGAGAGTATGGAGTGTTTATTAAGACTTGTAAGGATCTTACATCTGAGCATTTCAAAAGCAACTAGTAGATGTATAAAGGCAATGTAACTTTTTGAAATCTTTTCATTATTTATGTCCTTTTATCTTCATACCATTACTTGGATCCAAGCAAAGGCAATATGATACTACTTTTCCAACTGGAAATATAAGGATGTCTTTGTTTTGTTTTGTTTTGTTTCTTTTGTTTTTTGTTTTATCAGTGATTGAGCATGTGTTTGGCTAGGCACACCAATGATAATAATTTAAGGATAACTTTGACTAGTATGGACATATATTTGGGCTTTATATTTCATTTCAGATGCTGTATTTGTAGTCACAAAATAGTAAAAATAGAATGTTGTTTTATAGTTTGATCAACTGAAAAATAACTTCTGATAGATTTTGACCAAACACTTGCCTAATTGTGAGCAGTTAATTTGTGACAGAGCTTGGATATATCACTAGACATTTCCTTTCCCTGCCTGAGGTCAGTGGTGTTCCCAATAAAACATATCACCATTCATTAGGCTAATGGGAAATTCGATTTTGAATAAAGTTCTACATTCTCATTATGAATGTCTTATTTGATGCTCTTATATAGTAGTCAGACAAATTTGCATTTAACCTAATAATAAATGCCTCATGGAAGCAGAATAGGAAACTGGTAGATATACTTAGACACATAATCTTTGGGAAAACTACTTAAGAAGAGGTTTATTTATTAACTTAAAAGTGATTATAACAAAGTAGTTCTTAGTATGTTTATTATAGAAAATTCTTAGGTTTGCAAATTCTATTAATTAATTCTGAGCTGTTTAAGTAAATTAGGTAATCAAATGAATTATCTTTATGAAAACGAAAGGAGCTAATGTTGAACTGACTAAAGTTAAAGTATCCCTTCAAAAATTAGGTAATATTATACACATGGCACAATATTACCAACTTTGTTGCTGGAATGTAGTGCTTAAGGGTTATTTTTAAACTTGTGTTTTCATAGTATTTTCCATGGAAGAATTTTTTTTAAAGTAATGGGATTTCAAGCAAAATGACAAAGTGTGAGGTTATATGAAAACCAACTTGTTTTTAGCACCAAAAAAAAATAGTGGTTTTGGGAAAGAATACCAGATTGAAATAAATAGACATAGGTACAAATCATAACTCTAGCACTTATTATGTGATTTTAGGCAAATCACTTAAACTTTCCAATTTCAATGTCTTCATCTGGGAAATGAAAGGACTTCGAAAATTCTTTCAAGCTCTCAATCTGTGACCCATATATCATCCCCATATGTATGACTAATACATATGACTAAGTAGCACATAATAGGCACTCAAGAAATATTTGTTGATTGATCTATGAAGCAAACTAAATACATTAAAAAAGAAAAAGGAAATACAGAGGAAAGTAAAGAAACCATCACATCAAAAATGAAAAATATAAAACAGAGAAACTAAAAAAACCCATGATTCTATGAAGCAACCAGGAGTTGTTTATTAAACACCTACTCTAAACCAGACCCTATGCTATAAGTTAAGTGTGGTGACCTAGTCTCTGTCCTTAACCAAGCAAAAAAGTGCCCCTAGCAGTATAGAGAAATATTATGCTAAAAAGAATTTGAGAACAAGGGAATAATTTTCATTTGGAAAATTGGAGAAAGGAGATGTAACCAATAGAAGTATACATGGAATGTTTGAAAAGATTAAAGAAGAAAATAAAAAAAGAAATAAGGAAGTAAATTCAAGGTTTAACATTTAAATGATATTCAATGTCTTTCCACTGTTGATTATCTCAAATTTATACTAAATCTTTTTTTATAAATTTGTTTGCATGATGACTCCCCCAAGAGTCTGTGAGTAATGAGATCAGGAAGAGTTTTTTTTTTCTTTGCATTCTCAGCATTTAAACAATAACGGATATACTGAAGCATTTAATAAATACTTGCTTACTTAATAAAAGCTTGTTTAACTTATAATAGAACTTATAATAGACTCTATTAAGAAAGTACTCAATATGTAAAAAATAATTGAAGAAATATAATTAAACCACAGAAATGTAAAAAGAAATTTAAAAGAATTTTAATATTCACCTTTGCAAAACCTTGTGTTCCAAATCTATTTCCCTATCTTCCCCACCTGTCCCAGACAGCAAGTAATCCAATATAGGTTAAACATGTGCAAATCTTCTAAACATATTTCCATATTCATTATGCTGTGCAAGAAAATCATATCAAAAAGGGAAAAAATAACATGAGAAAAAAGAAGCAAACAACAATAACAACAACAAAAGGTAAAAATACTGTGTTTTGATGGACAGTCAGTCTTCAGAGTTTTCTCTCTGGATACAGATGGCTCTTTCCACCAGAAGTCTTTTGGAATTGCTATGAATCATTGCATTGTTGAAAAAAGCCAAATCCATCACAGTCGACAATCACATAATCTTATTGCTGTGTACAATCTTCTCTTGGTTCTGTTCACTTCACTTAACATACATTCATGTAATTTTTTCCAGAATTTTCTGAAATCAGCCTGTTCTTTATATCTTACAGTACAATATTCCATTACATTCAGATATCATAACTTATTCAGCCATTCCCCAGCTGACAGTCATTCATTCAATTTCCAAATCCCTGTCACTACAAAAAAGACTACTACAAACATTTTTGCAAAAGTATCTCCTTTTTCCCTTTTTTATCATCTCTTTGGGATACAGATCCAGTAGTGACACTATTGAATCAATTTTATACCAAAAATGTATTAACAAATTCAATATATCAGGAGAATATAATTCTGCTACTCAAACTCTGAATAAATAAAAGAAAGAAAAAGAATGAGAATTTATTAAGTGCATACAATGTGTCAGACACTGGGCTATTTTAACACCAATATCTCTATTAATTTATATGAAAAACTACTATCTAAAACAAAGAATGAGGAGTACCAGAAGTGAAGAAACAATGAAAGTTTCTCCATTAGATCAAAATTAAAATGAAAATGGCCTTGTCACCAATATAATTTGACATAGGATTAGAAATCCTAGCTATAGGATTAAGACAAAAAAAGAGATAAGCATAAGCAAATAAAAAGAATTATGTGTGTGTGTGTATGTGTAGTGAGAGAGAGTGAAAGAAAGAATAGAGAATAGATAGTTAGATACCAAAAAGGCTTACTTGTGGAAATCTAGAAAATCAACAAATAAGATCCAAAGAGATAAATAATAGCTTAATACATTAGGTAAAAGTATAAGAACAAGAGAATATAGAGAATATTTATGTATTATGGAAAATCATTTGAATTAGTAATGGAGGGATGACTCATTCCCCCTACTCTGTCAAGAAGTTTGGAACAAAGTGGAACAAATTGTAAAGAAAGTATAGAAGAGGAGAGGTATTCGACTGACTACCAGAGTGGAGGTCTACAGAGCCATTGTGCTCACCTCACATATTTGAGGTGTATAACTGTGAAACCTGTACAGTATACCGCTGCTATTCCAAGAAATCGAATCACTTTCATTTGAATTGCATTAGGAAGATTCTGAAGATCATCTGGCAGGATATGATACCAGATACTGAAGTCCTTTCTCAAACTAAATTGCCAAGCATTCCAACTCTACTCCAGAGAGCATAATTCTGTTGGGCTGACCACATTGTTTGAATGTCAAATGTATGCTTGACAAAAAATTATTTTATGTAGAACTCACACAGGGCAAGCATTCACAAGATGGTCAGAAAAAAAAGTGATACAAGGACACTTTCAAGGCTTCTCTTAAGAACTTCAGAATTGATTGTATAAAATGGGAGACACTGGCAAAGGATCACCCAGCATGGTGTGCCCTCATCTAAAAAGGTACTATGTTCTATGAGCAAAGCAGAATTTAATTAGCTCAGAAGAAGCATGAGATGCACAGAAGTTGGATAGTCCATTCCAAAGTTCATAGGGACTACTTGTGCCCAGACTGTGGCAGAGCATTCCAAGCTCATATTGGTCTGATCAGCCATAGTAGGACACATTGTAACTCAGCTCTAACATAGTGGTGTTATTTTGGTCCTCTTTGAGAACAAAGAACAGTCACAGCCATCAAAATATTTGTTCAGGTCAGTAAGTATATAATAAATGGATATTAAGTTGTAACTACCATGATAAGTAAGTCTAGCCCTTTGTACTTTGTATAACTAAATCTGTTACATGTATGTTCTGAGTCCCACCCTTTGATACTTTCTTGGCAGTCATACTTACACTCTATTATTATCAGTCCAACTAACCTCAGCATAATGAGGAAAACATGAGATTTATTTATCCCTGAAACAAACATTGAACATCTTAGGTGACTAATAGACCCAAAAGAACAAAGTTAACTAGAGTGAAATCGATTTTTTTGTTGGAGAGAGAAGGGATAAATTCTGTTATGGTCATGTCCCCATGAAATGGATTAAAGAGAACACATCTCAGAGGAAAAATTACTGAATTCAAAAGTCTGAATATCATCCTGAAGTGAACAATACTAGTAAAAATATCTACAAATACCAAAAGCAGTGGGGAAAATACAGTTCAATGAAATCTGTAGATAGTCAAGAGAAAAAAGTTCTACATTTGAAACACCAAGAAGTCTAGTAGCTAAACTTTAGAGAGTGTCTTTTGGAAAATAACAATTTCTATAAGCAATTGAGGAAGCTAGATAGTGTAATGGATTATGTGCTGCCTTTGGAGTCAGAAAGATCTGAGTTCTATCGTTCTTCATATAATTAATAATTCTGTGACATTCTATCATGCTAGTTACCTCAACTATAAAATGTGGATTATAATAATAGCTACTTTATATAGTTGTAAGAGGTTCAACTTGTCTGACAGATGTCAAGTGCTAAGAACATAAAATTAAAAGCAAATGTTTGCCTTCAAGAAGCTTACCTTCCACTTGCTACAACAGTGCAGATGTAAATCAGCATATATAAGATAAATAACAGCATAGATTAAACATAGCCTAAGAGTGAAAGTCACTCCCAGAGTAGGTAATATTTGGTCTGACTCTTATAGGTAGCTAGAAGAAATAATAAAAAGCAATACTTTCTAACATTGTTATCATCTCATTGATTAAATCAATAAAAATAAATGACTAAGATTACTAGAAGCTATCATTCATATGAATTCTTCTGCTGTATTTCTAATATGTGGCATAGGTTTTTCTAGGTACCAGTTACTTAATAAATATTTCAATAGAATTGCCTGCAAATTACCCTAGTTTAGACATAATGTATAACAGTGAAATTTTTATGAAGGTAACTTTCCTGTCAGTTTATTTTCATCAGGTTGTTTGAACAATTATTCGGTGGTATACTTAAACTTCTTTCTGTAGACACACAAAAAAAATATGATATAGGGTAAGTTTTGGGATTTTTTTAAATTAACAATGTAATTTTTTTAAATTTTAACTTTAAAAAAGTTAAAAATTAATAAAAAGTAAATATCAATAATTACACTGCTGCCAAGACTACATTGAAAATATCAATTGGCAAAAAGAACAACAAAACAAAACATAATCTAAAAGTGTCAGACATTTTCTGAAAAATCTTCTCAACACAAAGATTATGAAAAAAAACCCAAAATGTTATTTAGGAAATGTTAATAATTTGAAAGTTGTATTAAATGTAAGATAAAGTAATTTTAAGTGACATTTTAATAAAATTTAATTGACAGATTTTTGTTTGATTTAGTTTCCAGTTCATGGGGTTGTTTCTCTTCCTCTGTAATGTGCTTTTTTATCTTTGATTAGCTTCACTTTATATATAGTTTATTTGTATTTTTTGAGAATATATTCCCTAAGTCTCATAATTGCTTGTAGCTTTTCAAATTTTCAAGATTTTATAGTAAGGAAAATATAATCATTGAATTATTGGTCATTAAAATGTTCTTTTCAATGGAAACTTTTATTTTTTATTGCAGTAATTCTTAGCCTTGATTTTCAAAATTTATCTCAAAATTGTAGTTGTGCTCATTAGATTCAAGATTCTTTCTTATTTTCCATGCTGCTATGATCCTGTTACTAATGGATTCTAATAAAGTCAGCTCAAAAAAAGTAAGCAGCAGGGGAGGTGGGTAGTTAGGAGAAATGAATAGCACAAGCAACATATATTTAGTTCTCCAAATGAGAAACTATAGTTGAAGTAAAATGCTATGTTGGCATGTTGCAGTTAGATTCCATTGAAACTGTTTACATTTACAGCATCCCTTAATCCCATCTGTATGTGTGTGTGTGTGTGTGAGAGAGAGAGAGAGAGAGAGAGAGAGAAGGAGAGAAAGAGAGTGAAAGAGAGAGAGAGAGAGAGAGAGAGAAGGAGGGAGGAAGGAGGGAGAGAGAGAGCAGGGGAGGGGGAGAGAGAGAAAGAGAGGGAAAGAGGGAGGAGGGAGGGAGGAACAGGGAGAGAGGGAGGGAAGAAGAAAGAGAATGTGAAATTTACTCACTCAACTTCTCCATGCCTTTGAAAGCAGTGGAAGATCCGAAATATGCTCAATGCTTCAATTTAGTTTGAATAATTCATTTCAGAATACTATGAAGTGAATCTACTTCATTTTATATTGTTTTCTATGACTTCAGTGTCTAAATTGAATCAAGCCTCCATGCATTCTGAATATAGACCACAGACTATAGATGTCAAGATACATATGGTTTATCCTGCAGAAATTTGTATTTTCACAGTATACTGGAATTTTTTTAGGATCTCAATAATTGGAACACTAAAATGAATAGATTTTTAAAATGTTTCACAAAATCTACAATCTACTTCATTAAGACACAATGACAAAATGCCAAAGTAATATTTGGGGTTTTGTTAAAAACATAATTTCCAGAGGTCAAAAAAGTAATAGAAATTCAACCTAATCTTCTACAACTTCTGGCTTTATAAATACTCTGAATTGTCAAATGTTGTTTATTGTAATGTTTACAATGTTTATTTGTACTGATTGTAATTGTTTTAGAACTAATAATAACAATGAATAGAGAGTTGGAGTTGGAATCAGAAACTCCTACAACTTCTGCCTCTATAAATACTCTGAATTGTCAAATGTTCTTTATTGTAATGTTTACAATGTTTATTTGTAATGACTGTAATTGTTTTAGAACTAAAAATAACAATGAATAGAGATCTTGGCTTGGAATCATATCCTGCCATATTTCATCTCTGTCAGTCACACAATAAATATTTTATTAAGTGCCTACTTTGAGCTAGGCACTGTTCAAAAGTCAATCCCTGAACATAAGGAGTTCACAATCTAATAAGGGATCCAACAAGTACACAAATAAGCTACAGTACAAGTTAAATAGAAAATATAAACAGAGGGAAGGTATTAGAATTAAAGAGGTATTGGCAAAGGTTTCTTATAGAAAATAGAGCTTTAGTCAGAATTTGGAGAGGTGTGTTCGCCCTGAGGCAAATCTGAGCTTCTATGTGCCATAAGCAACTAAGGCTTCATATTGCAGTATTGATACCAATCTTCTATCTAAGCTTAAATCATATCTATAATCCACCCCATTTTTCCTGTTGCTTGATTAATGGGACAGAGTGCCTTACCAATCCATTACAACTTCTACTACTCCCTAACTTTGTTTAACAATCCCAATATTTACCTGACTTTACCCAGCATAGCCCTCACAACAATTGCTTTACATTTTTTTTTTGCTCATCACAAACATCCTTTCATCTTCAGTTTTAGAGAGACATAACCTCTTTTTTGGTAAGACTCCCTATTAAAAATGTCTATATTATTACCTTCATTTCCCCCTTCCTTTTTAAACTTAGGTCTTGAAGTATTACTTCCTCTGTGAACCACTAACCCCTCCTATTATTTCTTAGCTCCCCCTCCCATTGACTCCTTAGAAACTGTCCTGAGGGAGAAGGGGGAGAGCCAATATGGTGGAGAGTAGACAGGTTTTTGTCTGAGCTCTTCCTGCCTTCCCTCAGATCAACATCAGATGAAACTTTTGAACAGTTTTGGAGTGACAGAACCCACAAATATTTGGAGTATAACAAATTTCCAGTAGAAACTACTTTGGAAGAATATCAGGAAAAATCTGTCTCAATTGGGCAGTAGCTTGGGTGGAGGGGATGGGGAAAGTTGTTTGCAGGTCAGCACAGTGTAGTGCAACACAAGGAGACCCAGGGTAGAGAGCCTTCTGTGAACTGGAAGAATCTAGTAGGAGGCTCTTAACCAAAATACAGCACTGTTTTGTACTCTGTCTTGGTTCAGAATCCCATGGATTAGCAAACTAGTTGTAAGATTTACACCACAACTGTAGAAAGCAAATAATTAGCCTCTGAACTTCAGACTTGGACACACCCACCCAGCATGCAAAGGAAGCCAGCAGATTCAGTCCCAGGCAACATGAAGGTGTTGTCCCCTTGATCCTAAGAGCAGACCTTAACCTTTGAAAATGAGCAAAAATAGCTCTGATCATAGAGTGCTTTTATAGAGACAGGGAAGTATAGACCTCAAACCCTGAGGACACTGAAGGCAAAATATCTCCAGATGATGTCTCAAAGAGTGATATTAGTTGGTCTTTATCTCACAAGGTTCTCTCGGAAGAATTCAAAGAGGATCTTAAAAGAGAGTGAGAGGAAAAATAGGGAAAGGAAATGGGAATTCTGGAAAATGAATGAAACACAGAAATTGTCTATAGAAAACCATTTCTTAAATAGTAGGGGTTTTTTTATGAAATCAAGAAAAAAAAACAACTCTTTGGAAAACAGAATTTCTAAAATGGAAAAAAAAATCCAATGAATAAAACAACTCATTTAAAAAGTCAATTGGCCATAGGACAAAGGAGATAAAAAAGCTAACTGAAGAAAATAATTTACTAAATATTAGAATTGAACAAATGGAATTAATGACTCAATGAGACATCAAGAATCAAACAAACAAAAGCAAAAGGATGAAAATAAATAAAGAAAAGAAAATGCAAAATACCTCATCAGGAAAACAACTGACCTGAAAAAAATAGATGCAGTAGAAAGAATCCAAAAATTATTGGACAACCTGAAAACCAGGATGAAACAAAGAACCTAGATGACATCTTTCAAGAAATCATCAAAAAAAAAATTGACCTGATGTCTTAGAACCAGAGGGTAAAATAGCCATTGAATGAAAACACTGATCATTTCCTGAGAGAGACCTCAAAATTAAAACTCCAAAGAATATTGTAACTAAATTTCAGAATTATAAGATCACAGAGAATATATGCTAAGCATTCAGAAAGAAACAAATATTGAAGAGCCCCAATCAGGATTATTGAAAACCTTTCACCTTCCACTTAAAAGGATCAAAGGTTCTGGAATATGACATTCTGGAGAGCAAAAGAACTTGGTTGGCAGCAAAGAACCAATTATTGAGCAAATTCAAGCATTCTCTTTCAAGGTAAAAGATGGACATACAAAACAATAGGGGAAATGAATTAATTTTTTATGAATAGACCAGAGCTAAACAGAAAATTTAATTAACAAATAAAGAACTCAAGAGAAGCATAAAAAAGGGAAAAAGGAAAAAAACCATGTTTTTTTAAGTTAAAATTTTTACACATCTTTATGGGAAGATGGCATGTTTACCTCTTAGAACTGTATCTTTGTATATCTTTTTAGAAGTATAGGTATATTTTGACTTTATTGTGATGATATAAAAAAGAAACTAGGGGTGTAGAAGAAGGAAGGAGAGGTAAAATGGAGCAAATCACATCATAAGAAGAGGCAAAAAAGACCTATTACACTTGAGGGGAGAAGGGAGGGAGATAAGCATTATGTGATCCTTAATCTCATCAGAGTTGGTTCCAAAAAAGAATATCAGACACATTTAGTTCAATATAGAAACTTGTTTCCTACTATAGGGAAATAGAAGGAGAAAGGGGAAGGAAAAGGCAAAGATAATAGAAGGGAGAAGAGAAGTTGAAATGGAAAAGGATAAGAAAGGGGAAGATGCTGTAAAAGGGGAAGGCTGATTGAGGGAGAAGGTGATCAGTAGCAAAATACTGGTGGAGGAGGGAAAGGGGTAAAGGAAAGACAAAAATGTAAAGGGAAAATGAGATGGCAGGAAACAGAAAGATAGTAATTTTAACTGTGAACATGAATGGGATGAACTCTCCCATAAAACAGAAGTGGGTAGCAAACTGGATTAAAAGCCAGAATCTTACATTGTGTTGTTTATAAGAAACATTTCAGGGGGCAAAGCCAAGATGATGGAGAGCAGACATGACTTGCTGTGACCTCCTCTCAAACCAACAGTAAATTAAGCCTCTAAACTGGTTTTGGAGTGATAGAACCCACAAATATCTGGAGTACAACACATTCCCAGAAGAAGATATCTTGGAAGAACTTCAGAACAAGTATGCTTCAAACAGGTAGGGGGACAGTCTGCCAAGCTCAGACCACAGCACAGGGAGCCTGGAGCAAGGAGCTGGGGCAGGAAGCCAGATTGTTGCAACATCTACCTGGGAAACTTCTGTGAGGCTCTTAGGCTACTCTGTTCTGGTTACAAGCAGGTGTTAGCAGATTTGCTGTAAAATACCCAAAAGCAAATACAATAGGAAAATTGTAAGCTTCTGAACCCCAGAAGAACTCACCACCTGGCCTCAGTTACCCAGCCCTGGAAATCAGTCAGAAACACTGGCACCAGGGCAAAATAAAGTAGCTCTATCTCCTTTGCCTTAAGAGCAGATCTCAACCCTTAGAAAATGCAAAAAAAAATGCTTAAAAAGCAAAAAGAACTCTAACCATAGAAAACATTTATGGAGAGAGAGAACAGACCTCAAACCCTGAGATTCCTAAAAGCCAATGAAGTCCATATGAAATTCCAAAAGGACATATGAGCTAGTCTCCATTTCACAAGGCTTTCTTGAAAGATTTCAAAAAGAATCTTAAAAGAGTTAGAAGAAAAATGGGAAAAGGAAATGAGACTTTTGCAAGAAAATATGGAAAAGGAAAAACAGAAATTATCTGAAGAAAACTCCTTAAAAAAAGATTTGATGAAATGGGAAAATCATCTAATTCCCTACAAATAGATTTGATGAAATGGGAAAAGCATATAACTCCTTACAAAATTGATATGCAAAAGATACCAACTCATTGAAAAAGAGATCTTGTAAAATGGAAAAAAATGCAATGAAAAAAAAAAACAATTAAATTGGCCAAATACAAAAGGAGCTAAAAAGATAACGGAAGAATAATGCACTAAAAATTGAATTGAAAAAATGGAAGTGAATATCTCAATAAAACTTGAAGAATCACTAAAACAAAACCAAAAAATGAAAAAAAGATGAAAATATTAAATACCTCCTAGGAAAAACAACTGACTAGAAAATAGATTTAGTAGAGACAATCTAAGGATTATTGGACTTCCTGAAAACCATGATGAAAAAAAGAACCTAGACATTATCTGACAGGAAATCATAAAGGAAAACTGCTCTGATGACTTAGAATCAGAAGGTAAAATAGCTATTGAAAGAATTCACCAATCACCTCCTGAAAGAGATCCCACAATTAAATCCCCAAGGAATATCGTAGCTAAATTTCAGAACTATCACAACAAGGAAAACATATTGCAAGCAGCCAGAAAGAAACAATTTAAATACCAAGGAGCCAGAATCAGGATTATGCAGGACCTAGCACATTCCACCTAAAAGGGTCAATGGGCCTGGAATCTGATATTCTGAAAGGCAAAGGAACTTTTATCTTTACTTTATATGTATCACTTTGGTTTAAATGTGTTTCTTGTAAACACATTGTAGGATTCTGGCTTTTAATTCAGTCTGTCACCTACTTCCATTTTATGGAAAAGTTCACTGTATTCACATTCACAGTTAAAATTACTAATTCTATATTTCTTATTATCTTATTCTCCATGTTATACTTTTCTCTTTCCTTCCATTCCTTCCTCCCCTATGTTTTGCTTTTGACCTCCACATTCCTCAGTCGCTCCCTCTTTCTATCCCTTTCCTCTTCTACTTCTATTCTTCCTTCTATTAGCCTCCCCCTTTCCTTTCTCATTTACCCTTCTACTTTTGTACTGGATGAGACAGGTTTTTCTATCAAATTATATATGTCTGATAGTCTCCTTTCAACAAACTCCAAAGATATTTACATTCACACAATGCTCATTCACTTCCCTTCTTCCCTCAATTTTAATATCTTTTGTGTTTCTATATGTGATGTAATTTATCACATTTTACCTCTCCTCCTTTCTTCTTCCAGTACAATTCCTTTTCCACACCTAGTTTCTTTTTTTATATCCAAATAACATCAAGCTATACCTACATGCTCTAAATATACCCCTAACTAAAATACAGTTCTCAAGAGTTAGACATGCCATCTTCCCATATAAGGATGTAAACTTTGTAACCTTTAAAAAATGAGGGGAGTTTTGCTTCCTTTTTTATCTTTTTATGCTTCTCTTGATTTCTATATATGAAGATCACATTTTCTGTTTAGCTCTTCTCTTTTCATCAAAAATAAATGAAATGTTAACATTCCCTAGCTGTGTGACCCTGGGCAAGTCACTTAACCTCAATTGCCTCAGCAAAAAGCAAAAAATAAAAAATAAAAATAAATAAATGAAATGCAGCTACTTCATTGAATATCCATCTTTTTCCCTGGAAGATAATACTTAATTTTGCTAAATAGTTGATTTTTGGCTGTAGTCCAAGCATCTATGACCTCCTAATAGCATATTCTTAGCCTTTTACCCTTTAAAGTAAAAGCTGCTAGGTCATGGGTAATCCTATTGTGGCTCCTTGATATTCAAATTGATTTTTTTTCTGGCTTTTTGCAGTATTTTCTCCTTGATCTGATAATTCTGAAATGCATTTATGATATTCCTTGGAGTTTTCATTTTGGGGTCTCTTTCAGGAGGT
>JAJPUD010010215.1:0-20414 GCA_023553655.1 Myrmecobius fasciatus | reverse complement strand
TTTTTTTTTTTTTTTTTTTTTTTTTTTTTTTTTTTTTTTTTTGCTTTTTTGCTCATTTTCAAAGGTTGATGTCTGCTCTTAGGACAAAGGATAAATTGTTCCAAACTTCCTCTAAAGGTGACAGTGGCTTTACACTACCTGGGACTGGTGCTGCCTGTTCCATACTGAGTGTGTATGGCCAAGTCCCACCTTATGCTCAGGTTCAGCAGCTCATTATTTGCCTTCTGCTGTAGTGTTGGAGGTCTCACAAGTAGTCTGCTGATCTGCTGGCTTCTGAACTAGGATAGAATAGCCAATGTTTTTGTATATTGGCTAAGTGCCTCCCAGTAGGCTCACCCAGCATGTGTAGGCTTCTTTCCCTGGGTCCCTGCGCTTCACCTGCACTGGGCCATAGGGCACCCCTCCCCACCCATTTGAAACAGAGCTTTCCTGAAGTTCTAGTAAAACACCTTCTGCTGGAAATTTGTTACACTTCAAATATGTCTGGGTACACTCTAAAACCTGTCCAGAGACTTGATCTGGTTATCCAGGAAGAGCTCAGAATAAAACCTGTCTACTCTCCCCCATTTTTGTTCCGCCCTATAGATCAATAATTTTTAAATTATCTCTCCCGGATCCGTTTTCCAGGTCATCTATTTTTTCAATGAGCTATTTCACTTTTTGTTCTGATTTTTTTTTTCATTTTTTTGGTCTTGCTTCATTGAATCTTGATTTCTCATAAAGTCATTATTTTCCATTTGCTCAACTGTATTTTTAAGGAATTATTTTCCTCAATGAGATTTTGTACCTTCTTTCTCAACTGGCCAATTTTCTTTTTAAGGCATTCTTCTCCTCAATGTTTTTTTTTTTGTATTTCCTTTTTGCATAACTTTCAACACTTTCTCTAATTTTTCTTCTATCTTACTTGATTTTCAAAGTCCCTTTTGAGTTCTTCCATCACCCAGAACTTTGTGATCCTCTTCTGAGTGTGTTTTGATCTTTCTTGTCACCATATGATTAGAAACTTTTTTTGTTGTCTGCTCATTTTCCTAGACTATTACTTGGCTTTTAACACTTCATTTGTTTCCAGGATGGAGGGTTCATTTCCCCAAGATTCAATGGTTTCCTGCAGCTGCTTTCAGAGATCCTCTTAGGAATCTGACCACCTGTACTCTTTTCTGCTCAGGAGTTGTTGGGTGTGTCCCCGCCCCCCTGTAGCTATAAGATTTAGTATGCTGTTGCAACACCAAACGGATTAGGGTCAGGGCTGTGCTGGTGAGGTTCACTTTTGGATAGCACACAAGATTTCCACCCTGTGTCTGACTCTCTCTGTTGATCATTTGAGTCCTCCCTGGTGTTCCAGGTGGAGGATTCCAGAAGTCTTCAACACTGTTGCTAATTCAGAGGTCCCACTTTGATGATGCTGAAGTCCAGGCTGAGACCAGTATAGGGCAAGATTTGGGATGATGGCTGGGGCCAGGTCTAGTCTGTGCTGGTGCAGCTTGCACCAGGACAGCAATGGGACTCCCACTCTGGTGTCTCAGGTCAGTTTTCTGTTGACCTTCTAAGCTGTCTTTGTGTAGAAAATGTTCTACTTCATCTTCTTGGTCTTCTGATGCTCTAAAATTCAGAGACATTATTTAAAGGAATTTGGAGTAGTTTGAGGGAGATACTGTGTGAGTTCCTGCTTTTACTCTGCCATCTTAGCTCTGCCTCTGATTATCATATTAATTGATAAGAAAGAAGATCTTGCTTTTACATACAGAAAGGCAGGAACATTTTAATGACATATTTTCTACATGAGAGACTAGATGACAGACTGAGAATCACCAAGACTTGTATTCAATATTCTTTGATATTTAATAGCTATATGACCATGAAGCAGACACTTAATCTCCTTGAGCCTAAAGTAACTGTCAAAGACTACAAAGTTATGCAAGATGAGCTCCAGTCTTCATATGTGGAAGGGAGTTCCAATGTCATTGAAATTACTGCTCTTTCATATATTAAGGTCAATGGAATATATAAAAAGGGGTATAAATGCACATGTATATGTGTGTATATAATATACATGGAAATATCTTCATACATGTACATATGCATAGATGTATATTTGGCATATTTGAAAAATTCTGACAAAAAATTATAGGATTAAGGCCATAGAAGGAAAGGATTGTTGAGTTTAAATATTCTTATTAATTCAATAAGCATTTTATTCAAATATATATGTATGTATCTATATGTATCTATCTATACATATATATATACATATATAAATACACACGTGTGTGTGTATTTTCTAGAGAAGGAATCATTCATTTAGAGGATTTAGATTTTTCTTTTCAAGGGTTCTTGCAGAGATAAAAAAAAGTCAGAATTTAAAAAATTGTTTAATCAAAACTTAGGGAATTTTAAAACTATGTCTTCCCAGCAGAAAGGTATATATAATTATGTTACTACAGAGTTTGGATTGGGAAGGAACTTTAGAGGTCATTTAATGTTACCCATTTATAAATCATGGAATGCAACTCCAAAAAGCTGATCCATTGGTAATGACTAAAGACTACTAAGTGAAGAAAAAATTTGGAGCAGTCTCTTTTATTTCCATATATCTTTAATTGTTAAAGAACTTTCCCTAATATTGAACATATGTTCATATTCCTATAACTTCCAAACATTATGCCTAGTTCTACTTTCAAGGATAAACTGGAACAAATGTAATCAATTTTTTTTTATTTAGACAATACTTTACGTATTCAAAGACAAAAATCATATACCTCCCCCAAGTTTTCTTTGCTGTACCTTAAACATCTTTAATTCTTTCAAATAGCCCTTATGCAAAGGGAAGATCAAAATGGTTTATGACGTAAATTAAAGCACAAGATCACAGAAGATCTATATTTTGAACACAGTCTCTTGCTTCCAAGTCAGATAATCTTAGTCATATTCCTTTCTATTAAGATTCAGGTTTTTCCTAAGTACCTCCACTGAGATTAAAATTACATTTTATCTTTTAACATATTATAAGATCTAATAGCCTTGAATTTCACTGGAAATCATTCAAGTGGTGTCATTCTCAAGAAATGAATCCATTTTGAAGGGATTGTGTATGACATAATAAAAAAGAACTTCCTTAGTCTTTGACCACATAGTTTTTCATTGAGAATTACAATACTATGCAAATGAATTGGTAAAAACAATAAATGTAATATTTTAATTTTGTTATAATAATGGTCATACATGTTTATTTCTCCAAGAACAAAAGGCTGACTCAAATTTTATGACTACATGAAAACAAATGAAGCTGAATTTCCCATATTTAGAAAGGTTCCATTAGATGTGTGCTGGATTTCATGCTATACATATAAGTTTAGTTACTTTCTTTTGTTGCACATTCAATTCTTTGGCTTTTAAGGATATATATATATTTTACCAAGCAAATGGCCAAAAGCTATAAATCTTAAAAAGCACATTTCAGTGACTATTCAATATATTCAAGCTGTTGTAAGTATATGGAAGAAAAGTATTTCAAGTATGATTTAAGTGGCCAATGAAGATCTATCAGTTACAGAGAGATACAAAGGACAGTTTGGTTAAAATATTTTGTTTTGCTTTTCTCTGAGAGAAAATTGGGGTTAAGTGATTTGTCTAAGGTCACACAGCTAGTGTTAACTTTCTGAGGCCAGATATGAACTCAGGTTTTTCAGATTCCAGGGCTGGTGCTTTATTCATTGGGCCATCTAGCTGCCTAAGTGTGGCTAAAAATGAAACTTGTCAAGAACTAACAAACTCTTGCTTGAAAGCATTTTAACCTCAGAAAACAATAAAGATTTTTAGAAGAATCTTCTTCCTAACAGAATTGTTATTGATTTTACCATATTGTGAAATAGAATTTTTGAAATTAGAAGAACAGCAAGGACACCATTTTTTTTAATTTCTAACTTCTGCTATGAAGAAAAAGTGTTTGTCAAGAGCAAGACAATGGGAGCACAAATAATTAGAAATGACATGTATTAATTAAAATCAATTTTCCTTCAAGGATATATGCAAAATATTGCCAGAGAAATCTAATTCAATCTATAAAATCTAGGCACCTTCATCAAGGAAAAAGAAGGAAAGGAAATAATCATTATTAAACATTTATTTACATTTGAGATACCCTATTAAGTATTTTATAGATTTGTGTCATGTGATCTACACAACAATCCTGAAAGACAGGTACTGTTGAGAAAACTGAAGCAGACAGAAGTTAAGTGATTTGCTCAAGTTGACATAGCTAATAAGTGTCTAAAGTAGGATGTAAATTCAGTTCTTCCTGACACCAGGCTTAGCCTTCTACCCAATGCACTAACTAGATGTTTTATATAAAATGAGCTCAAAAATTGGGGGATTTTTACTTCCACTGGACTGGATATCTTGTTCTCATTAAGGAAATATTGAACTCTCATAAATATACATTGAGATACATTGGTACATGATGATAGCTAATGAGGATAAATCTTACACTTTGATTTTAAAATATCACCTTTAAAGATACAGAATTACATCATCTATAACAAAGTTAAAAAGAGAGAGAGAGAATAGATGAAAATTTCAACAAAAGATAATTTATTAATGATAAGGCAGGTTATAGATGTGCATTAATATAGTGAGAAATAGGACTGTTTCAGATTTATAGAAGTTCCTAAATGAAAATGGAATAGTAAAATTTGTACCAGGCCACAAGTCATGAAAGGTTAAGATATTTAGCTCAACAAAGGAGGTAAATCAATTTTGGTAGGTTGGCAATACACCAGATTTAAATAGCATAGAAACAATATAGAGTCAGGTCAAGACTAGACTTGAAATGAAATGTGTTATTCATCAAAGGTATACTTAATTTCCAATGTCATAAAGATGTGATTTAATGATGAATTAAGAAATATCACAATTTGGGGGGCTCAAAAATATGTCATGTAAAATTAGTAACTTCAGGAAAAGCAGGAAACTATATTTAAAAGTTTTTTTAACAATGTAAAACTTTATTAAGTTTGTTAAGTCAATAAATTTAATCATTTTATTTTGTCCCAATTAGTTTACATACTACTGAATTATAATGAAGGCACAGGTTATTTTATACCACCACCAATACCCTTCCTCTCTCTAATTCCAAACAGCTAGAGGATAACTTGGTGTAAGATGTTAAGATACTGCCAAGGATGACTGAACAGACTGACTCCTAACAAGTCCAAAGCAGCCCTAAGGTCTTTTTCACATGAATTACTTTTTATATGAAAAATATTTAAGGAGAAGGTCTGAGACTGATACAATTCCCGTAGCTAAAGAAAGAAGCCCTAATAGCTACAGATGAATCACCAAAAGCATCCTGTTAGCCTTTCTCATTATTAATCAATTCCCTTCTATTGCAATTTATATCTATTTTCTCTGTTGTTGATGTTGTTATTGTGATTATTGTTTTAACCTTAGTTGAAATAGTACAGCTTTGTACATATGAAGCTGATTTTTTTTTATTTTTAACCAAAGTGTATGACTTCAAATCTATCCTCATTAGCTATCATCATGTTTGATTTATCCTGGAGTTCTAGGCTGTTAAGATATTCATATACCCTGAATCTGTCAGCTAAAATAACTAGCTCTCCCTTTGTGTATGCATGCTTCTTTATGCCTATATTGTTAGAGCAAGGAATTCTCAAAAGTCAGTTGAGAACTTAAGGAAGAAATTAACACTTTATATGCAATAAATAGCTATGCCTGGCCCAATACATACAACCCCTTCTTTTTTCTTTTATTTCAGTTCGAAAACACTAAGACAGAAGCTCATTACCACTTGCCTTTTTCATCACAGTATTCTGTTTGGCTTTCTTGTCTCTACTCTTTTGCTTCTTCTAATAAAAACTTCATCCTATTATAAAATTATTACTTTGTTTTGGAGAGGAGAGATTTTTTTTAATTGTACAGATCTAATCCTATCATTTAGTTACAAAAGTTTCAGTGGTTTTCCATTACCTAGTAAACCAAATACAAACTTTTTTTTATTTGAATTTCAAAAATCATCAGAATCTGATGCCATGCTTACATCTCAGGCTTAAGTTATGTTATACCCCTCCCTATACTCCATGCTCCAGTTAAACTGAACTATTGTTACTCTTCACCCCATGAAACACCTGTGTTCTCATTTCTCCAAGTCTTACACATGCTACCCTATGCTCCCTCTCCATGTTTGCTTGTTGAATTTTTATTTGTCCTTTAAATCCCAATTCAAATTCCATCTCATCTATGAAATATTTTCTTAATTTCCTTGATAGCAAACAACCCCTTGCCCTCAGACATTCATACCTTTTTTCTAATTTTTTTTATTCATAACTTTGTAAGAAATGAGTGAGAGAATGAGCCCTATATATGTATGTGTATATATGTAATGAGGCACACTTGTGGTACAAGGATTTATCTTTAAATTTATGTGACTTGAAGGGAAGCAGAATACATTTTTATAGCCTCTCTCCCCAACTCCCACCTAACACGGCTCCAAGGGACACTTTTATTCCTGCCAAGTGGGGAAACAGGAAGCGGGGCCCAGAAAACCCTCCACTTTCCTCAGGGAAAGACAGTACTAGAATAGAAGTATATCTATCTGCTCTCTTAAATATTGTTCATCTAAAGAATATGATTGAGTTCCATTTAACTTTTGATGACTTTGTAATTTTGGTAGAAAGGAGGATTATAAGCTCTATATCGAAGGCAACCCATTTTCTACTATTACCAGTCCCATAATGAAAACATATTGTAAATAATAAAGAAGCCTATTATCCCAAATGTAGCAAAGTAGAAATCAGAGAAGACATATAGATACAGATAGATATAGATAAAGCAATATATTCCAGACAAAACAAGGTAAAGAATATCTTCCACTGGGAGAGAGATGACTTGGCTTAATTAAGAGTGTGTACTGGATCTCACCCAAGGGGAAAATTCCCTGAAGTCTCTAAAGTAACAAGATGGGATTAAGGACATTATGGAGACTGTCAGCTTTTCTTTTGTCTCCCCAGAATTTTTTCCTTCAGCATCCTGAATTGACATTGATCTCTTCAATCTTCATTCTTGAAACCAGAAGGAGCCAAAGCATCTTGACATCATGAAAAAGACATAAAGTTTGACAAATCCCCACATGGGACTCAAAAGAGATTCTTATTTTTGGAGAGTCCTGAAAAATCCTCAAAGGAGATACTTAGAGAGTCCAAAATAGTGACTCAAGGTTGATCAACAAAAGATATCTTCTCTCACTAATCCCAGTCTGCCTCTCATGCAAGGCACCTTATTTCCCATCACTAAGGAGGGAGTCCCTAACCAGTAGACCACGGGACAGTCTTCATTCCAAAACTCCATGATGTCTTTGTTATACAATTCCATGTAATTATCAATATTTATGTATTATTCTGTTAAAAAAAAAAGCTCCATGAGAACAAAAGCAATATGTGATTTAAATTTTATATATCTTCCAACAGTTAGGTACTAAAACTCAATGATTTTTGGCTGAATTAATGTCAGAGATTAATTTGGAAGGAGATGAATATTAATTTATTGTGAGAATTCAGAAAGTAAAGTGCAACAATAATTCAGTTTTGAATCTGAATAATTGGGATCATGATGGCATATTTTGATAGAAATAAGAAACAGTTTTTAATGAGAAGTGAAATGAGTTTGGTTTCAGAAATATTATAGTTCAGGTACAGCAGGATACTTAGAAGAAAATATTTTGAAAAGAAATTGGAAAAATTATGCTGGAGCTCAGGAAAAGGTCAAAAATGCAAATTTTGGAATAATTTGCATAAATTTCATATTTAAAGATATAACTTAATAGATTGATAAAGAAGCAAATTTAGAAAAAAGAAGATTCCAATTCTATGCTTCTGCAGAAAGATTTGCTATCAATATATACATGCATGTGAATTATGATCATAACTAAGAGAAGACTTTGAAGAAAAACATAATTATGCACAAATTTGAAGGATTTACTAATTATCAACAAGGCAATGATCAACCACAATTCCAAAGGATCACTGTTGAAATATACTACCTATTTCCTGACAGAGAGGTGGATTCAAGATACAGAATATCTATGGAAGTAGATAATGTGGAAATTTGTTTTACTTGACAAGAAGATGCCACAAGTTATTGTAACAAGGATTTAGTGATTTCTTTTGTGCCATATTTTAATGGTAGAATTATTAAGGAAGAAATCTAATACTTGATCATTGAAAAAAAAAGTGAAATAAAGTTACATAAAAAATAAAGAAAAAGACAAAATTTAATAGAACCCTAGAGCATTTCAATAATGGAAAAAGAAGTAGAACTAATAAAAGGGCTTAGAAGGGGGCAAAAACAAGGAGAGTATAGTATCACAAAAACCAGGGGAGTCAAACCAATTTCAAAATTAAGTAGTCAGTATTGTAAAATTAAGTGAAGACTTAAACATTAAGAAATATGTAAAAGGGTTGATGGATTCAACAATTAAGAAGTCAATGATGCTGTTTGAAAGAGCATCTTCAATTGAAAAGTGGGCAAAAAGTCAAGTAGATGTGGCCAAAGAGTAAATGAGTACAATGTTCCATTATTGAATTTTGTCTGTGAATTACAATTGAAGGAAGATTTCTTAAAGGATATTAAATACTTGATCATATTTGTAAGTAGAAGGTAAAGACTCATGGAGGGAAAGAGTGGGACCACTAATGTAAGGAGACACAGAAAGATATAAACAGTGAGATTTATTCCACAGGTGGGAGAGTTTTTTGTTGTTGTTCAGTCATTTTCAGTCCTGTCCAACTCTACATATCCTCATTTCAGGTTTTCTTTGCAAAGATACTAGAGTTATTTGCCATTTTTTCAGTTCATTTTACAGAAGAGTAAATTAAGGCAAATAGAAATAAGTGAATTACCCAGGATCCCAAAGCTAATAAATGTCTAGTGGGAATAGAAAGAAAAGTATGTAGTGATGCAGAAGAAGTAAACTGATGAGATGTAAGCAGCCTCAATCCTTTTTAATAATTAGGTGTCAAATTCATCTTTGGAGCATGAGGAAGTAAAATTCTGGCATGACAATAGGATAATATTTTTGGGACAGTTGAATGGGATAGGGATTTTACAAAAATGATGAACTCAAGATTTAAAGCACTGGTGTCTCAACTGAATTGGTTTTGTCAAGTAGCAGAAATATTTTATCAAGTATTCTTAATAACACAGAATATTTTGGATGTGGTTGGTCAGTATTGGAAAACAAAATTCCATTGTGCAATTTCTGATCTTCTTGATATTATTATTGCATAGACACATAAATGTTTCCAAAGTTCAGTCAGAGAAAACTTTGGAGTGCCTTTAATTTTCCTCACTAAGTCAAAATCTATATTCTCTAAAATTTTAATGTATATAATAGAAGATTCACATAGATCATTTGGTATACATGTGCAGGAACTATTTACAATAAATTCACTTGCAGTAGAATCTAAATCTAAAGTTTTAGATAGATATATTCTCTATGCTACCCTTTACTTTAAGATACTTATATGGCTATATGGTTAATATCTTCATTCATTATTTTGATCTCAATGTTTATGAACATTGAACATAGCAGGCAACATAGTATATGCATAAAGTGAGAATCAGGAAGAATTCAGCCTCAGTCATTTCATTTCTGTGTGACTCTGGACAAATTACTTATCATATGTTTACCTCAGTTTCCTCAACTATGAAATAGCACTTAACTTCCTATGGTCATTGGGAGAATCAATTGAGAAATAATGTTTGTAAAAAGCACTTAAGACAGTATCTGGCATAAGGTAAGGACTATATATTTGATAGCTAGTTATTGTTATTCTTATTAATTAGCCGAGAATTTCTGTGATAGATATTGCCCTTTGTTACCACCTTAAATCAGAGTAAAGTGAATCCTTTTGTAAGGTAGGTTTTCTCTGTTTGCCTAGTTCTGCTCCACTTTGCATTAAGTTCATGTACTTATTTCCAGGTTTTTCTAAAATCATCCTACTTGTTATTTCTTCTAGCACAAAAATATTCCACTACAATCATAAACCACAGCTCATTTAGCCATTTCACAACTAATGGTCATCCTTTTAATTTCCAATTTTTAGTCATCATAAATAGAGTTCTTATTAACATTTTTGTGCAAATCAGTCCCTTCCCCTTTTTTGTCTTTGGAATAAGCATAGTTTTATAACCCTTTTGGTGTAGTTCCAAATTACTATCCCAAAGTGTCAGATCAGTTCACACCTTAAACAATGTGTTAATGCTCCACTTTCCCCACATCCCTTCCAAAATTTGTCATTGCTCTTTTTTTATTATATTAGGCAGTCTTCTAGGTATGAGATGGTACCTCAAAGTTATTTTCATTTGAATTTCTGTAATCAATAGTGATTTAGAGCATTTTTTCATATGATTATATATGTATATATTTGATTTCTTTATCTAAAAACTTTTTATATCCTTTTCCTGCCTATCAATTGATGAATGACTAATATTTTTATAAACTTGACTTCATTCTCTATATATTTGAGAAATGAGTCCTTTGTCAAAGATACCTGTTGCAAAATTTTCTCCAGTTTTCTGCCATTCCTTTTAATTTTGACTATATTACTTTTGTAATATGTGCAAAACTTTTTAATTTTATATAATCACAGTTATTTATTTCACTTTTTGTAATGCTTTCCATACCTTATTTGGCCACAAAGTCTTCCCTTCTTCTTATCTCTTAGAGAAAAAACTATTCCATGATCTTCTAATTTGCTTGTGATATCCTTTATGTGTAAATAATGAATGTATTTTGACCTTATGTTGGTATATGGTGTGCACTGTTTTTTTTTAATACATACTTTCTATCTGACTGTTTTCCAGTTTTGTCAGGAGTTTTTGTCATCCCTCCTTTATCATTTCTTGAGGATACAGACCCAGTAATGGCACTGCTGGATCAAAGGATATGCACAATTTCATAGCTGTTTGAGTATAGAACTCTTCAGTATGGTTGGATCATTTCACAACTCCACCAAAAATGAATGTCTCCCAGTTTTCGCACATCCCTCAACAGTTATCATTTTCTTTTTCTAAGGTTCTCTAAGTATACCATCATATCATCTGCAAAGAGTGATAATTTGGTTTCTTCATTATCTATTGTAATTCCTTTAATCTGTTTTTCTTCTCTTATTGCCAAAGCTAACATTTATAATACAATATTGAATAGTAATAGTGATAGTGGGAAACTTTGTTTCATTCCAATCTTACTGGGAATGGTTCTAGTTTATCCCCATTACATATGATGCTTGCTGATGGTTTTAAACAGATGTTACTGATCATTTTTAGAATTTCTCTTTCTCTCTTTTGCAGAAAGTGATCATTGACAATGCTTATTCATTCAATTTTTTTCTTTTATTGTTATAGTTGTCATTGTACAATATTGAATAATAGAGGTAATAATGGACATCCTTGCTCTATCCCAGAATATATTGGGAGAGCATCTAGCTTATCTGCATTACAGATAATGTTTGTTGATGGTTTTAGATAAATATTACTTGTCATTTTAAGGTAAGCTCTATTTATTCCTATGCTTTCTCATGTTTTCAATAGGAATTAGTGTTGCATTTTGTGAAAGGATTTTTCAGCCTCTATTGAGATAATCATGTGATTTCTCTTGGTTTTGCTATAGATATAGTCAATTACAGTAAAAGTTTTCCTGATATTGAACCAGTACAGCCTGGTTCCAATCCTACATGGTTCCCCATTTCCTTTTAGTGTGCTTCAGGCTATACTTTGGACATGTGGGCCCTATACAATCCACAGATAAATACTCCTGCATAATTTTTCTTGTTTTCTTTCTAAAGTAGTTTAATGATTTAGTATCTAAAAGTGTCATTATTTTGAGTGACTAGTTGATTAGATAAAAATATCCTGAATTCTCATTATTCTCATAATTCTCTATGTCCTTAAAAGGATTAGTTCTGAAGGTTAACTTTAGGATCCAGAGAAACTTCTAGTGTATCTAAATGGCATTGATTTATAACGGAGTACTTAGATATACTAATATAAGTACAAAATAGAGTGAAAGAACCAATTAGAGAGAAAAGTGGATTTAACACACTTACTAAAAGTTCCTAAATTGTAGGAGTATCAAAGGAGAATATATTTATACATAGCTATCATTACATTAGTATCTATAGATACCCTTCTATTTATAGATAATCTTCCATCTACAACCTTCTATAGCCTTTTAACTATAGATAACTGCAGCAGCCTTCCACATTTCCTAATTCCATACCCATACTTAGTTCTCTCTTTGTCAGTGTCCTGGTCTATTTCATTCCCATATGCATTCTTCTTTGGGCCTAACTTCAATTAAAATATGGAGTTTTTATAGGGCACAGTTCCTAGAATCTTTATTGTCAACATCTTATTACCCAAGAAGTAACAATGAATTTTTATGTATTCACTTTACTGACCCCACTACCACTATCACCACCATGGGGCTAAATTTAAGATTGAGAGACTAATCTTCAATTGCCTGGCACAAGTTGACTATCCACCTATCTCCTCTCTTTTGTTTTTTATATCATCAGAATTTTATAGTAGACACACCAAAGACAATATCAAATTAGCCCTTTTCTTTCTTGATTTTTTAGCTTACATGTGGATTGTAGACATCTTTCTTTCCATCTTACAATATGTATCAAGGGATCATGAGACTCTAAAAAACTCCATACTCTAAGGGTCAATGGGAAATTGAAGTCACTACACATTAACATTTCTAGGATAAAGTCTATGTTATTATTTCTAGAATAATTTTAAGAATTATTAGAAATCCCATATATTTACTCAATTAAGCCTTCTACTTGTTATCCAATGTTCCTATCATATTTAAGTAATATGCTTGAAACTCTACGGTTCTCTATGGCTCTCTATAGGAGTGGTAATGTATAATCCTTGACATTAATTTCCACCAGACCAAGCATTTTTTTAATACATTACTCTTATAATCTTGACATTGATTTGGGTAAATAATAAGAATTTTGCTGGACATTAAAAAATAATTCATTTGTACATTTTGACTGACATGGAAATTCCCTGAATCCCTGGAAATTATAGATATTTGCATACCAGGAGCTGAAGAGCTTCTTGGAAGCCAACAATCATAAACTGCACTAATTACAAGTTCTGATTTCTTTTTACCTAGAATTGCATATATTACTGAGGAATTCATTGTGGCCTTTATCAATTTATCTTACCTGATCTTTTCCTTGAAAATCTGATGGTTATTACCATGTTCCCACTTCTCAGACAAGTATCATTGCTATAATAGTTTGTTGTCTAACTTGTCCTTGAGCACTTAAAGAATAGTAGCACAATTCATCAGTAAACTACAAGGCTATTGACAAAAATTTGTTAATCACTTCCTATGTATCAGGCACTATGCTAAGTGCTAAAGAACCAAAGAGGGCCAAAGTTATTCCATGTCTTGAAGAGATTCATATTCTAGTGAGGGAAAGCAAAAGGCAATGGTTGGAAGAGGATCAGAGTTAGGGGAAGGAGGGACATCTGATAACAGCTGTTAGGGAAGTGAAAGGATAGAAATTTCTTGTTTTTGTGATCTTGGTTTAATCCCTTACAAATCCTTTATAAAAATGAAAACTTTATCACTTTCTTTTTAGGATATAAAAGTCCTCTGTATGGACCTCCAATACAGCTATCCCATGCATTTATGCTTTCAAATATAATAATAGAGAGGAGTTTCATTATAAAGACAAGCAAAAGCAAGTCCCCTTAGGTTCTCCACCAAAGTGATATCCAAATTTCTTTGAACATATAACCCTGTCAGCAAAAAAAGAAAAAAACATACTTCATGTAATCCTAGTATATATAAAGATATATGCAAATATATACAGAAAATATAAACAAACATACAAAAGTAAATATGTGGATTTATAAACAAATATATAGATAAATAAACAAATATATGCAAACAGATATATAAACAAATGTATATAAACAACTACATATATATACAGATATGTAAACAAAAATTCATAAAAATGTATATACTTACAAGTTATATTTGTATATGCACTGCTATACTAATGTCACACACCTTTTTAAGTATGCAAAAGTGAAAAGAATTGGAGAACAATAATTTTAACAATATTTTTAAATGTTTTGTATCTTACTTATGGACAAAATATCTTGCTCTCATCAAATCAATATTAATGCTAATTTTTAGTGAGAAAATGTGATTAAATCAGTTTTATTATTTTTTTTAATCTCTACATGTGTCCTAAAGTATATAGGACTTCAAATGATACTTATTAGTTATTAATGATTTGGGCAATTTGATCAATGGACCAAATCCCCACATGAATTACTTTTTTAAAAATATATCTTATTTTAAAGACAGATAGACAGATTCTATCTATAAAATGCTCTATCAGAATAATCTGTAAAATCTAACTTTTTCAATGGGAATCTTAAGTTTCTATATGTAGATCACATTTCATTTTCCCCAAAATTCTTGGTCTAATTTTAAACTTTAATAACTTTAAATTGTACTAATATTTCTGGAATATCCTGTACAATGCAAATTAAAGATAGATGAATTTTCTCTGATTTCATCTCAGCAGATAAATTTCACTAAAAATCCAAACTTTTTTTCTTTTTATGCCTTTGCTTAATATATGGTTGTAAATCTTAAATTCTTTTGTGTTTTAAATGTCTGTGAAAGGCAGACCCAAGATAGAAGAGAAAAGGAAGCAATTCATCTGAGGTTCCCCTAAAACCTCTCTGAGCACTTTTAAATAATGGCATAAATCAATTCTTGTAGTAGGAGACCAAAAAAAGGGGGATTATGTAAAATAATATTCCAGCCAAAAACAGTCTAGAAGGTCAGCAGGAAAGGTTTGTTGCACTTGGGTGAGAGTGGAGCATAATCCAGCACAGACCACACCAGCACAGATCCAGCCTCAACAAAGTACTTTGGGAGCCAGTGAATCAGCACTGGCAGGAGCTGCTTCTATCCCACAGAAGGAAATGGGTTCAAATAACAGGTTAGAAGGAGACAACAAGAATTACATTGTTAGCAATGAGGCAAGGTTCTATTTCTTTGTTATTCTTGGATCTAAGTCTCAGTTCTAAGTAGCAGACCTAGGGTTATGAGCACCATCAGCATACCAGAATTTGTGGCTCCTGTGGATCAGGGACTCTTATCCCAGTTACATGACAGAAAAGAGTGCTTGCGGTCACTCACAGACCAGAGCATAGGACAAGAAAGTAGTAAGCACACTTCTCCCTAGATCACATTATCTTGGAAGAAATGAATACCCAGACGTCCCTAGAAATATCCTTGAAAACAGCTGCACAAAATTCCTGAAACTTGCGACAGTACACCCTCCACCCTGGAAACAGAGCCCTACTTTAACAAAGAATTAAACATCAAGAAGCAGGGTCTAGAAAAATAAGCAAACAATGGAAAAAAACTACTATGTTGACAAGAAAAATAAAAAAGAAAACACTCAAAAGATGATAAATTCAAAGCTTCTACACTCAAAGTCTCAAAGAAAAATATGAATTGGTCTCAAAACATGGGGGTGCTCAAAAAGAATTTTGAAAATCAAGTGAGAGGTAGAGGAAAAAGAAATGACAGTGATGCAAGAAAACCAAGAAAAATAAGTCAATAGCTTTGGAAAGGGAACATAAAAATATTAAAGAAAATAACAATTTAAAAAACAGACAGACCAAATGGTAAAAGAAGTACCAAAAAAAATCCAATGAGGAGAAAAAGGCCTTAAAAAGTAGAATTGGAAAAAATGAGAAAAGAGGCACAAAAATGTACTGAAGAGAATTCTTTAAAAAGTAAAATTGACCAAATGGAAAATGAGGTACCAAAGCTCATTGAAGAAAATAATTGCTTAAAAATTAAATTGAGGAAATGGAACTAGTGATTTTATTAGAAATCAAGAAACAATAAAACAAAATCAAAAGAAAGAAAAAATAGAAGAAAATGTAAAATATATCATTGGAAAAACAATTGGCATGTTACACAGATCCAGAAGAGATCATTTAAAAATTATTTGAACTACCTGAAAACCATGGTCAAAAAAAGAACCAAGACATCATCTTTCAAAAAATTATCAAGGACAATTTTGATCCAGCAGTGTTTCTATTGGGCCTATATCCCAAAGAGATCTTAAAGGAGGGAAAGGGACCCACATGTGCAAAAAATATTTGTAGCAGTCCTTCTCATAGTGGCAAGAAACTGGAAACTGAGTGGATGCCCATCAGTTGGAGAATAGCTGAATAAGGTGTGGTATATAAATATTATGGAATATTATTGTTCTATAAGAAATAATCAGCGGGATAATTTTAGATAGGCCTGGAGAGACTTACAGGAACTGATGCTAAGTGAAATGAGCAGAACCAGTACATCATTGTACATGGCAACATCAATATTATGTGATGATCAATTCTGATGAATGTGACTCTTTCCAACAATGAGATGATTGATACCAGTTCCAATGATCTTGTAATGAAGACAGCCATCTACACCCAGAGAGAGGATTGTGGGAACTGAATGTGAATCATAACATGACATTCTCACTCTTTTTGTTGCTGTTCACATGCATTTTGTTTTCTTATTCATTTATTTTCCTTTTTGATCTGATTTTTCTTATGCAGCAAGAGAATTGTATAAATATGTTTACACATATTGGATTTAACATATATTTTAACATGCATAGCATATATTGGATTGCTTGCCATCTAGGGGAGGGGATGGAGGGAAGGAGGGGAAAATTTGAAACACAAGGCTATGCAAAGGTCAATGTTGAAAAATTATCCATGCATATGATTTGAAAATAAAAAAGCTTAAAAAAAGAAATTATCAAGGAAAGCTAAATTGATATTCTACAACTAGACAGTAAAATAGACATTAAAAAATCCACAATCACTTCCTGAAAGAGATATCCAAATGAAAATTCCCAGAAATATTATAGTGAAATTCCAGAGTTCCCTATCAAGGCTGAAAGAAACCATTCAAGCCTCATGGAACTACAGTCAGGACAACATACAATTTAGCAGCTTCTACATTAAAGAATCACAGGGCTTAGAATATAATATTCTGAAGAGCAAAAGAGCTAGGAATACAATCAAGAATCACTTACCAACCAAAAATTAGTATAATACTTTAAGAAAAGAGTGAAAATGCAATGAAATAGAGGACTTTGAAGTATCCTTGATGATAAGACCAGAGCCAAATAGAAAAATTTATTTTCAAATATGAGACTCCAGTCTCAGCGAAACAAACAAACAAAAAAAAAAAGATAAGCAGGAAAAAGAAATCACAAAGTATTTATTAAGTTTAAACTATTTACATTCCTACAGGAGAGGATGATACTTGAAACTCATAAGAACTTTCTCATTATTATATCTACAGGAGGGGAGGATGAAACCCTGAGGATCTTGTTCTGAGACAGCAGAAATGCCTCATATTACAAAGCACCCATTTGATTAAACAAAAAATTCATACAGTACCAGAAACACGTTAGCACTTGAATTGTTTGGAAGAAATCATGAGCTCTTGTGTTGTACATTGAGTTATTATAATTTTATTCAACTCATGTTACTCTTTTAATCAACTATGATGAACTTAAAGGTAGTAACAGATCTGCTGTATTACTGAAATGAACAAGAATTTAGCAACTTCAGAAAGTTGAATTTTTGCAGGAATGAGTTTGTGAATAATAAGGAAAGCAGATGTAAAACATACTCTGGACTTATACGTTCTGTCATCAGCAGTGCCACCAACCAACTCTCTCCCAGTATTGTGCTTAGGATATGGAAGAGAAATCCCAAATGCTCTATAGTCTGTGAAATTCACAAAGTTCTCTGACTAGAGTAGGTGATAAAAGGATGGAGGGTTTGGGAATGGGTTAGTTGTGATAGAAGAATATAATGAGGAAATCTAGGACTAAGGCTAGACATCCCCAACCTAATAAATATTTTTCAGTGATTTTGCTGAAACTGGACTCCTCTCTGAGGCTGTTATTGTTGTTCAGTAATTTAAGTTATATCTGACCCTTTATGACACTATTTGGGGTTTTATGGCAAAAATGCTGGAGTGGTTTGCCACTTCCTTTTCCAGCTCATTTTATAGGTGAGAGAAACAGGAATAAATGACTTGTCCAGAGTCATACAGTTAGTAAATATCTGAGGTCATATTTGAAATCTAGAAAAGTCTTCCTGACTTCAGGCCCAGCACTCTATTCACTGTACCACCAAGCTGCTGGCAAATGTTCAATCCTACAGGTTCTGTTTATAAACTATTTCATTTGTAAACTATCAACAAAACGTAGGTAAGTATCCTTAACCAATATCAACACACTTCCAGTACAATTTTAATCCAATTCATTCAATGCCATTCAGAAATATAAACCTAAATATATAACCTAAAGTCTATGATTTTTTAATTTAATAAATATCTTCTCAGTTAAAGTATCAGGGAATCAAATTTTATAATTTAGACTGATAGTGTATGATAATTGTTTGCCATCTGGAATCTTATGAGGTGTTCTTGAAAGTCAAAATTATTTTCATACTAAGATGCTATTTGCCTATTTGAATACCTCTTTCTTTTTCATGTATATAAATTGGTGAGGCCAGAAATATTCTTCATATACTTCAAACAAAACAATATAATAGATTGAATGAAGGAGCAGAAATGAAAATCCAGCTGTCTTCTATAAACCCTGCATTAAAGAGATATGCAAAAATATTCAAAACAGCATCAATCTTATCATTATTTTTGTTTTAGAAAATATAGTTAATTATATTTCATTAAAATGTGATATCATGCAAAATATTTGTTGTTATTTTAATGACTTACTAAATAAGTGTTTAAAGTTATATTTTAATTTTTAATGTGGTAAGTACTGAATAATATAACATAAATAAATCAAAACACACATATCCAGTGAGAATGGCACCACAGGGAACAAGAATATTTTTAGAATAACTTAGCTAGAGGTCATAACCTTGGCTTAGGGCAGGAGAAAAGTTCATGAGCCTGAGCTGTTGGATAGATTTCAGAAAATTACAGTAAGGAGGACTTGAGGCATAGGCCAACATTACCAACAACTTGAGATTAAAACTTGCTCATTATTAAAACAACCTACTAAAATAAATTTTAAAATGAGTAAGCAAGAAAAAAGAACCCAACTATAGATACCTACTTTGTTGTAAAATAAAAATCTTGGTTCCTAGCAGAGGAAGATAGTGAGAAATAAAAAAAAATTAAAAAAGCTACTCCTACCACAAAGAGTAACATCAAATTGTTACAAAACATAACAAAAAGTTCTTGGAAGAACTTAAAAAGTAATACAAAAATCAAATAAGAGAGATCAAGGGAAACTTAAGAGAAAAAATTAAGAACAATCCAAGAAAATTGTGAAAAGAAAGTTTACCAATTGGAAATATATGTATATATGTATATGTATATATATACATATATATATACACACACATATATATATATACAACTTTGAGGAAAACAATAACTCCTTGAAAACTAGAATTAGTCAATATGTGTCAATATAAGACACCAATAATAATGAAACGAGACAAAAAATAGAAGAGAATATAAAACATTTCATTAGGGAAAAAAAAGGATCAAGGAGATATAAAAATTATCAGGCTCCTTGAAAGTTAAGATCAAAAATGGAATCTGGATCTAATAACACACAGAATTATTAAGGAAAATTATCTAAAAGTTCTAGAACAAAGGGGAAAAATAGACATTGAAAAATTCTACTGTTCACTATCTAAAAGAGATGCCAGGAGGAAAATTCCTAAGAATTTACAGACAAGTGTAAAAACTCCCACTTCAAGAAGAAAATATTGCAAGCGACAAGAAAAAAAAAAAATATGGTAGAAATACTCTCAGGATTTCACAAGATATGTCAGCTTCTATTCTAAAAGATCATGGGACATGGAACATTTTATTTCAAAGAGCAAAAAAGTTAAATATAATCCTGAATGGGGAAAAAAAATGGGCATTTAAAGAACTAAAAGATTTTCAGGTATTTGTAATAAAAAGACAAGAATAAATATAAGAAAATACATTAAAGATGAATTATAAGGTATTCATTAAAATAAAACTGTGTGTATATAGATATAAATATAAATGTGGGGGGCGGAGCCAAGATGGCGAACTGCAGACAGCTTTCTCTGTGAACTCCCGGGACATTTCCTCAAACCCAGACAAAGTAAGCCTTCCAACTGGTTTCTAAGTGAGAGCACCTCCAAGCATTTGGACTACAACGCACTTCTATCAAAGATCTACCATGAAAGAACGCCGGAGAAGGTTAGCCTCAGGGGAAATCGGCAGCTGGTCGCAATCAGAC
>JAJPUD010010214.1:44761-64181 GCA_023553655.1 Myrmecobius fasciatus | reverse complement strand
AACTAAAGCCTTATCTATTTTGTTGTTTTTTTTCATAAAACCAACTCTTAGTTTTATTTATTAATTCAATAGTTTTCTTATTTTCAATTTTATTAATATCCCCTTTAATTTTCAGAATTTCCAATTTGGTATTTAATTGAGGGTTTTGAATTTGGTCTTTTTCTAGCTTTTTTAATTGTAAGCCCAGTTCATTGATCTTCTCATTCTCTGTTTTATGCAAATAAGCATCTAGAGATATAAAATTACCTCTTATAACAGCTTTAGCTGTGTCCCAGAAATTTTGGTGTGTTGCTGCATTTTTGTCATTCTCCTGGATGAAATTATCGATTGTGTCTATAATTTGCTCTTTCACCCATTCATTCTTCAGGATTAGATTATTTAATTTCTAATTAACTTGTGGTCTATTTTCTCCTGGCCTTATATTACATGTGAGTTTTATTGCATCATGATCTGAGAAGGATGCATTTACTATTTCTGCTTTTTTGCATTTGATTTTGAGGTTTTTATGCCCTAACACATGATCAATTTTTGTGTAAGTTCCATGAACCCCTGAGAAAAAAAGTATACTCCCTTCTATCACCATTCAATTTCCTCCAGAGATCTATCATAGCTAACTTTTCTAGCCTTTTGTTTACCTCCCTAACTTCTTTCTTATTGATTTTGTGATTTGATTTATCTAATTCTGTGAGAGCAAGGTTGGGATCCCCCACTAGTATAGTATTACTGTCTATTTCTCCTTGCATCTCTGTTAGTTTCTCCTCTAGGAATTTTGATGCTATACCACTTGGTGCATATATGTTTAGTATATTGTCTATGGTAGCCTTTAGTAAAATAAAGTTTCCTTCCTTATCTCTTTTAATTAGATCTATTTTTGCCTTTACTTGATCTGAGATAAGGATTGCTACTCCTGCTTTTTTTTGTTCACTTGAAGCATAATAGATTCTGCTCCAGCCCTTTACCTTCACTCTGTATGTATCTCTATGCTTTAGATGTGTTTCTTGTAAACAACATATTGTAGGATTCTGGCTTTTAATCTAGTCCGCTATCTGTTTCCGTTTTATGGGAGGGTTCATCCCATTCACATTCACAGTTAAAATTACTATATCTGTATTCCCTGCCATCTTATTTACCCAGAGTTATGATTTTCTCTTCCCTTTCCCCTCTCTCCCTTCCCCCCTCCCCAGTACTTTATTTTTGATGACCACCTCCCACCAATAGTCCTTCTCCCTTTAGAGTCCCTCCCTCCCCTTTATACTTTTCCCCTAATCCTTCTATTAGTTTATCCCTTTCCTTTCCTCCTTTCCCTCCCACCTTCCCACAAGGAGGGTCAGGCCTTTCTTTGAAGTCAGATGTGTCTGATATACTCTCTTAGAGTCCAATCTAATGAGAGTAATGTTTACACATTACTCATCACCCTCCCTTCTTTCCCTCAATTATATTAGATCTTGTATGTCTCTTTATGAGATTTTCCCTTATTTTACCTCCTTTATTTTTACTTTATTTTGCCTCCCCCCCCTTTTTCAGTATGGTATCCCTTTCACATCTAATTTCTTTTCCATTATTATCAAAGAAAAATCAAATTATACCCCCATTCTTTAAGGACACCTATAGTAATATAGTTCTCAAGAGTTCTTTCCTTTTTACCTTTTTATGCTTCTCTTGAGTTCTCTATTTGGAGATCAATTTTTTTGTTCAGATCTGGTCTTTTCATTAGAAATAGGTGAAATTCTCCTGTATCATTGAATGACCATCTTCTTCTATGGAAGATGATGATCATTCTAGGTGGATAAGTTATTCTTGGCTGTAATCCAAGTTCTTTTGCCTTTCAGAATATCTGATTCCAGGCCCTTCAATCCTTTAATGTGGAAGCTGACAGATCTTGTGTAATTGTAATTACAGTTCCTCGTTATTTGAACTGTTTCTTTCTAGCTGCTTACAATATCCTTTCTTTGGTGTGATAGTCCTGAAATTTGGCCACGATATTCCTTGGGGTTTTAATTTGGGGGTGTCTTTCAGGAGGTGATCGGTGAACTCTTTCAATGCCAATTTTGCCTTCTGATTCTAAAACATCAGGGCCATTCTCTTTCATGATTTCCTGGAAGATAGCATCAAGGTTCTTTTTTTCATCGTGGCTTTCAGGTAGTCCGATAATCCTTAGATTGTCTCTCCTGGATCTGTTTTCCAAGTCAGTTGTTTTTCCTAGGAAATATTTCATATTTTCTTCTATTTTTTCATTTTTTTGTTTTTGTTTGACTGATTCTTGCAGTCTTATTGAGTGATTTATTTCTATTTGTTCAATTTTAATTTTGAAAGTATTATTTCCTACAGTTATGTTTTTTAGTTCCTTTTGTAGCTGGCCAATTGAATTTCTTCATTCAATGCATTCTTTTTCCATTTTGCCAATTTTATTTTTCAGTGAATTGTTGTCTTTTTCCAGTTCACCAATTTTCTTTTTCAGTGAATTGTCTTTTTCCAATTCGCCATTTTTATTTTCCAGTGAGTTGGTGATTTTCTCCAATTCACCATTTTCATTTTCCCCTGAATTGGTGATTTTTTCCAATTCACCAATTTTGTTTTTCAATGAATTGTTTTCTTTTTCCAATTCACCAGTCCTCTTTTCCAGTTTTTGATATCTGTGTTGCCCTGTTCTCAATTGATTTCCCCATTCTTCTTCTAGCTCTCTTTTGAGATTCTTTATGCAATCTTCCAGGTAAGCCTTCTGAAAGGGAGACCAACTTAAGTCCGCCTTTGTGGCTTCATCTGGGATTGTTTTCAGAATCTCAGGATCTGGGGACTTCTCTACTTTTTCTTTCAGTAAAAGCTGTCTATGGTGAGAGCTCTCTTCTGCTTCTTACTCATGCTTTTGAGTTGAGGTATCAGTCACCAGCAGGAAATACTGCAGCAGTTTCTATTTGCCCTGGGAAAGTTTGCTGAGTTGACTTCTGGTTTGAGGCTGGTCGGGCTAGATCTGCACTAGGAACACGTTTTCAGCTGCTCTCAATCCACCCTTTACCAAAGGCAGATCTGCCAAAGCACCTGCCCACAAGCAGAGCAAAGTGGTCCAGGTGTCTCCCAGGGGCTTCCTGGGTGCCTAAAATCCGCCCCTCTATCACAGGCCTGACTTCCACCCTGGCTAGCATCTGATCGTGACCAGCGGCCGATTCCCCTGAGGCTAATCTTCTCAGGAGTTTTTTCATAATAGATTGTTGATAGAAGTGCGTTGTATTCCAAGTGTTTGGTGGAGCCCTCACTCCCAAACCAGTTCGGCGGCTCAATTTGTCTGGGTCTGAGGGCAGGTCTCAGGAGCTCACAGAGAACGTTGTCTGCAGTTTGCCATCTTGGCTCCACCCCATGTGTTTCATTTTCCCATATAGAAATACAAGCATTTTCAGTTCTTTTATGGTTTGTCTTTCATCTTTACTTTATCATACTTTTCTTGAATCATGAACTTGAATGTCAGAATCTTTATTCAGCTCTGGTCTTCACTATATATTCATTTGGCCCTGAATAATTGTACTCAGTTTTTTTCTGGATAGATAATTCTTGGTTCTCATTCTTGTTTGTATTCCCCAAAAAATCATATTCCAAATCTTCTGCTCCTTTAAAATACAGCTGCTGTATCTTAGTTGTTCTTGATTACTGCTCTGTGGTATTTGAACCTTTTTTTTAATCTGCTTTCAGTATTTTCCCCTTGACCTGGATGCTCTGGAATTTGATTATAATATTCCTAAGAGTTTTCATATATCTCCTTAAAATAGATTTGACAAAATGGAAAAAGAAAACAATTTCATGAAAAATAGAATTTGTGAAATGGAAAAATAAAATAACTCTAAAAAAGCAGAATTTGTGAAATGGAAGAAAATATCCATAGTCATTTAAAAATATAATAGGACAAATACAAAAAGAACTTTAAAAAAGTAAATTACAAAAATAACTCACTAAAAATCAGAACTGAAGAAATGGAAATGAATGACTCAATAAAACATCAAAAATCAGTCAAGGAAAACCAAAAAATAAAGATTTTTTTTTTCTTCTGTGAGACTTCATGACACTTTTACAATTTGGCCAATTCTGCTTTTTAAACAAACTATTTTCCTTTGGCATTTTTTGTGTCTTTTTAAACAAACAGCTAATTCTCTCTTCATAATTTTCTTTTATTCCTTTCATTTATTTCCCCCTTTTTTCCCCTTTACTCACATTATTTTTAAAATATTTTTCTCTTTTTTATATTTCTTAGCACTTATAAAATTTTTTGATCTATTGCATCAAATTAGCATTTTTCTTTGAGACTTTGCTTGTAGATGTTTTTGAGTTTGTGGATTTTGAATTTGTGTCTTGATATTCTTTGTCACCACAGTGGCTTTTGATGAGAAGATTATTTTTTGTTGTTTGTTCATTTTTTTCTCATTCCCTTACTTTGGATTTTATTTTAGAGGTTGGCTCTGCTCACCCTGTGGGTAGGCAGCATGTCCAGCCTGAGGTTTCACATTTTATGAGCTTTTGCTTCCTTTGTACCTCATTCCAAGCTTATAACTTATAGACCTCTACTCCTTCCAAAGTAATGTGATCTGGGCAGGACTCTGGTTATTACCCTCCTGATCTATGCTTTTAAAATATATAAGTAGGTCTTCTACTCCTTTGTGACTGCAATAAGTCTTCATCACCTTTAAAGTGTGACCTGAAATTGAATAATTGGTGACAGTTACCAAATGACTTCAAATTCTGTTTCCAGTGCTACTACAGAGTTCCCAGGAATTTCTTTGTGACCAGATGTTTAATTCCCTTATCATTCCTTACATCCCTTAAATAGGCTAAGATGACAGGAAAATATAATAATAAATTCTGGAGAGGATGAGGGAAAACTGGAATAAAAGTGCATTGTTGGTGGAGTTGTGAAATGATCCAACCATTTTGAAGGAAAATTTGGAACTATGCCCAAAAAGGCTATAAAACTGTGTATTCCTTCTCATCCAGCAGTCTCGTTCTGTATCCCAAAGAAATCAACATACGCCAAAATGTTTTTAGCAGCTCTTTTTGTGGTGGAAAATGAGTAGATGCCCATCAATTGGGTAATGGCTAAATAAATTATGGTATATGAAAGTAATGAAATATTACTGTTCTATAAAAAAATGAATATGTTGGTTTTAGACTTTTTAGTATGGCCAAATATTTTGTTTTATATTTTTTATTCATTTTCTTCTTCTTTTTTTCTTTTTTAAAATTTATTTTATTTTGAAAAACAGAATAAAAAAATTAAAAAAATAGAAAAGTAATACAAAACAAAGTAAAAAAAAAAAAACCCAGAACCTTATATGTGCCTAGCAGAATATCAGGGAAAATTCAAAACTTTAACAACAAATTAGCAGTTCAAGAAAGTATATATTTTAGTAGAAGAAATTACATTCATGAATGTCCATCTTTTCTTTAATTCCTTGTAAACCATTCTTTTGTTCTCTGTATCTTTTTTATTTTATTCTTTTCCCCCATTTCGTCACCCCCACCAAGCAGTATATAGTTAAGAAAAAATATATTTACCCATGTATACATATGTAGATATATACATACACATACATACACACCCCACCCCACCCAACATGCACATACATATATCTTCCTTTGCCTGCTAACTCTTTGCTTTAATTCTGCTCCATAATTTGCTTTATTACTAACCTTCCCCTACCCATGGATCCCTCCCTTGTCTTCTTCCTTCACCCTTTGTTTTCCCATCCACTAATCCTTTTTTTTCTTTATTTCTTTATAGATTTTGAAGAGAATGCAATCCTTCATGGTATATATGTATTGATTCCAATTTACCCCATTCCTGATATAAGTAGGTTTTCAGAACTACAAATCCTCCACTCTCTCCTCTAATGTCTCTATCTGTTCTTCCTCTACACCTCATTTGTATAACACAATCATTATTTTTAACTTAACACTGTCCTAATATTGCTTTTGAGTTACCCTATTGTTGATTTCAATCTTAAACATACATTTCCCATGTAAAAAACAAACAAAAAAATTTGTCCATGTTGAGTTCCTTGAAATTAATCTTTGATATTGACTTCTATATGTTAAATTTTCTGTTAAGTTTGGGTTTGGTTGATAGAAAGTTCTGAAAATCTGCAAGTTCCTTGAATGTCCATTTATTTCTCATTCAATATTATAGATAATTTTTCTGCATATGATATTTTGGCCATGGGCCTAGTGCTTATGATTATCAATAGATATGATTTCAGGACCTGAGGTCTTTTATTATGGCTATTGATAAATTCTATACAATTCTAATTGTAGCTCCAGAATATTTTTTCCTTGTTTCTTGAAAATTTTTCTATTTCTTCTGGAGGTTTCAAAATTTGGCAGTATTATTCCTTTATGTTTTCCACAATGGATCTCATTAAAGTGGTGATTGGTGGATTTTTTTCTTTCTATTTAAACTTTCCTCTTATGTTCTATCACTCCAGGACAATTTTTGTATTATTTTTGGATAAATTCTTTCATTATTGTATCAAAATTCTTTTTTTTCTCACAACTTTCAGGCAATCCACTTATTTTTATATTTTCTCTTCTTGATTCGTTCTCCATATCTATTGTTTTTCTTTTAAGATGTTTCACATTTTTTCATTCTCAAGAATTTGTTTTATTATTTCTTGATCTCATATAGTTTCACTGGCTTCCCCTTGCCCAATTCTAATTTTCAAAGAATTTCATCTTTGAGACTCTGTATCTCCATTTTAGTTGGTTAACTTGTTTTTTCATAATCTTGTTCTTCTTGGATTTTTTTTGTTTTTAGTTTTTCCCCAAAGTCTCATTTTTTAAATTCTTTTTTGAGTTTGTTGTTGTTGTTGTTGTTGTTGTTTTTTTGAATAAATTCTTTTGAGGCAGGGAATCATTTACCATTACTCCTTGGATAGAAGAAGATTTTTTTTACTTCAGTGTTCTCTGAAGATGAACCCTGGTCTTCTATGTTCCAACAGTAAGTTTCAATGACAAGGCTCTTTTTTGTGGGGGCTGGTTAATTTTTTTTAAATCAGAGTACCTTTAATTGTGGGGTAGGGAGATGGTATCTCTAGCTTTACTTGAGCTCTCCCTGTCCCACTGCCTCTTCATTCACAGATTATGCTTCTTCCTTCTGCCCAAGGCTCCATCCCTGTAGCACAGCTGAGTCTGGTCTTTCTAATCAGCCAAGGTTCCCTCAGTATTCCATGACTCAGACTCAGATACAGACAACACAAATAGTGCAGGAGATGAAAGTTTCTGTGATCCTTGTTGAAGATCCAGCCATATCCAGCTAGCCCAGGTATTTCTGCAGAACTAAATCAGAGCTATTTGCACTTCACATAAATTAATCCCCAGCTCAGAATCTTGATTGTTTCAAGTTATGCCTGGAGGACCTCTGTTCTGTCCCAAGCTCAACTTTTCACCAATATTTGCCCTGAAGCATAAATCTGTTGTATTTGTGGAGGAAACCTAGAAAGTTTGAAATTTACCAACCTACTTTCCATCATCTTAGAATCCTGCCTCTGGGCCAAATATTTTTTTTTACAAAATGAAGCAATCTGGGCATTTTTGGAAGCAATAGGGGAAAAGCCAGTGGAGAAAATGAGATTAAAAGATTGAAGGTGTAAGGTTTTATCAAAGGGGCAGACACTTAGATATTATGGAATCCTAGGATCAGAGGAATGAATAAATGGGTTGGCCTTAGCAAGAAGAAGAATAACCTCTTCCCCTGAAATTAGAGCAAATACAAAAGGAATAACAAATGATGATTTTGAGATACTTTTGAGAAACTCAATTGCTGACTTCCAGTTTAGTTCTAAAGGATATTAGAAATAGAGCTGTGGAGCAGAATTTGTGAGGAAGAATCTAATAGAGATCATTCACATACACACACACACACACACCCCTATGAATGTGTGTGTATATGTGGGCATATATATGTGTATGTATATACATATATACACACACACATGTATTTGCATATCCTTTTTATATAAATTTGTAAAGTATGTCAAGTTTCTCTAAGATTAGAAAAGAGAGTAGTATAGGTATGAGTGAAGGCTCATTTGCAATTAAATAATAATTACAAAATTGATTCAGTCAGCACCATAGTATAATTTCTCTAGTAGGATTCAATAGTCATTCAATCCCCTATTTTCGTCAAGAAACCCCCTAGGAGTTATCATATGGAGAAGTTTAGTTTAATAGGTAGATTTTGATATTCAATAGTAAAACGAATTACCATATTTAGAATTCCTGCATTTAAGGAAATCATACATCAGTGACTTTGTGCTTGTTTCTGGCACCTTGCCACAAAGTCTGTCATCTTTGATTATATTCCCTGGAAAGCCCTGGATCTTGGCCCCTGGTCTGAACTATCCTAGCAGTATAGAACTCGAGCTAAAGGGGAACTCAGAGTCCACCTACTATAATCCCCTTATTTTACAATTCAATAAACTGAGACCCAGAATTGTTGTGATTTCCCCAAGATCAAACAGGTAATAAGGATCACTTAGACACACCTGTGATCAAGATGAGAGAAAGAGAACAGACAGGTGATAGGTAATACTAATTCAATTCTTGTTGGATTGAGCCAAATTCAACATATTTCACTGATGAGAGTACTAGAAAAAAACAAACAAGCAAAAGAAAAAAGTTTTTGAATTTTATGTTCCAGTTAGAGAAGAAAGAAGAAACCTTTATCACCTCAATTTAGGATACTAAGCCAGAGAGGGTTTCAGTTACTGTTTCTATATTATCTTTCTGAAATCATCTATGGTAGCAGGGCCATACTATAGGCATTAAATAAATCCTTCTAATCCTGTGGATATCGTGTGATACTCTTGTTATCTTTACCAGACAAGTCTAATTAGATCAGCTTCTCCATTTCCAAGCCATCCCAGAGGGAACCAAATTGCTGGTGGTACACTTGTGACCTAGACTCTTTCCGTCTCTTTCTCTCTGTTTTTCTCCGCCTCTTATCGCTGTCTCTGTCTTCTCTGTCTTCATTTCTCTCTGTCACTATGACTTTCCTTTCTCTGTTTCTTAGTTTCTGTCTCTGTCTCTTGCTGTTTCCCTCTTTCTCTATCTCTCTCTTTAACATAAGAATCAAATGGGGCTAGACACAGGAACAGCTAACTCCGAATGTGTTTCTCATCCCATCTGGGTAGCCTGAAAAGCTTGTATTTCTGAGTTAGTGGGAGGGAGGGATGGCAATGGAGAAGCTCACAGTAAAGAACCAGCCCATCAGAACAGCACAAGGTCTCTGATCATTCCAATCAATGACATCATCATAAACACTTGTAGTCTCCTCCCTAACTTCTTCAGATTTAGGCTGGAGGTTAGGAGTGGACAAAGTCATGATGCAATTTTTAATTGCCCATAGGTATAGGAAAATTCGTAATTAAGACTAGCCATTACTAGGCTATATTCTAAATGCTGGCGACAACTTTATCTGGCTAAATGCCTTTGGATTTAGTCTTGGCCTATAATTATTGCAAAATAAAATCCAAAATAAATTACAAATGAATGTTGCAGATATTAAGAGCTAGAAACCTAAATTCCTTCTACCCTGCTTTGACAGAAGTTATATGTAATGTTTTGTTTCTTACACAAGTTGTAGGCTAGATTTCAAAAGTACTAACTACTTCATAGAATCAGAGAATGTACACATTACTTTTTCACATACTCTAATTTTTAGCCAAACTGTCCTGTTTGCTTTTCTCTTAGATGATATTCAATCTTCTGTTCCTTACTTTGCACATTTCCAAGACTGATATGCTCTCCCCCACTCACTCCTCCTTCTTGGAACCTCTAGTTTCCTTCCAAGTTCAGGAGAAGTGACTCTCATTCAAGGGATTAATTCTTAGCTCTCCCCCCTTCTCTCCTACTCCAAAATAACTATGTACATATTTATTTTTGCATTTCTTTGTCTTTATAGTTCTTGTTTTTTTTTTTCTTGGAGATTGTAAATTCTATAAATTCCTACGCTTTTGCCTTTTTATCACCAATCAAGTACTTTACAAGAGGTGTTTAGTAAATGCTTACTGAATTAAATGTATAGTACAGTTCTGGATAATTTAAAGAAAATTATTCTCTCTGGATTTCCTAGGGAATACCTGGGCCCTGAACATAGTTGTTTGTCTTTTGCTCTTGAAGAGGACCATGACATCAGGGGAATGATGCCATGACATGCATGTGAATTGTATTTAAGTGAGGGAGGCTGTGAAAGGTCACCTGCCTCATGTTTATAAGAAATCCAAGTTGTGTCAACATCGTCCCCCCTTCCCGGCTAAATTTCCCCTATAAATCTGTCCATGGCCTATGCCATCTTTGCTGAATCCCTTTTGGGTTAGCCTGCAGGGAGACATTCTGCCCCATGGTGTATTTCTTCTGCCCCCTCCTCCATGCGTCTTAATGTCTTTCTTCTTAATCCATCCCCACCCCATGCCACATAGTCTCTTTTTTCCTTCTTATAGCTAAATAACTTTGTTGTGGTGCTAAACTCCATCTTGTATTTAGTCTGTCAGTAAATAGCATATTGCTACCTTGCAATACATTCTCTTTCTCCCAGTTAATTATGAGTTCAAATAGAGAACTTTTCTTTTCCATTGTAAATGTAAAAAAAAAAAAAGAAAAGAAAAGAAAAAAAAACCCTTGCTAATTTTATGCTTTCCTAAATCTATTTCATTTTTATCACTTTTGGTGTATTTAATTTTATTTGGAATCTCATAAATATATATACCTTTTAGCAAAAAGAATAGTCCTTGTGAATTTGTCACATGACCAAACCCCAACATATACTGCCTCTACTCAGTCTCATCATTTGGTGCCAATTGTTCACTCTAATCTCATAATTTGATATATACCTCCTGAGTTAGGATGATACAACCTGGAAACCCAAATTATAGCTATCATAGTTGTGAGAAGGAACTTTATGTAAATATTAAGGTTTTTTTTTTTGTTTTTACTTTTTGGTTGCTTGTTTTTTGTTTTGTTTTGTTTTGTTTTGTTTTCTAACACAGGATAGTGTTATGAATAGGGTACCAATCTTGGAGTCAGGAAAACATGGATTCAAGTTCTATTTCAAATTCCTATTATCTATGTAACCAAGAGAATCACTTAATATTTCTGTTTCTTATGAATAATGAGAGGGATGCCCAGCTCCCTTTCAGCTCAAAAGTGTGATACTATTAGGCTCTTCAGTGGGCAGAGTCTGTAGGTATATCAGACTGACTAAAAGCAAAAGAAAACATCTTCAATCTTAGAGAAGATCCCTCCTATTCCCTCTCATACTACCCAATCTCTCTTTTGACCTGGAACTTTATCTCCTGGAGAAGATTCAGCTATTTCTAAGAGCAGAACATTCTTGCAGCTGAAAAAAGTTTTATAAGGTCAGAACATATAGAGACTACTAGTAGGTGAGAAAAAGCATTCATCCTTATCCTACCAGATAAAAAGCAGATACACTGATATGCTAATATTATGGAAATGCATTGGAATTCAATGTCAAATGACTACAACAACAATCCATACAAATATAAGTTGTTTTTGTTGTTGTTGTTGTTGTTGTTGTTGTTGTTGTTGTTGTTGTTGTTGTTTTTAAGGGAGATGGGGAGAATCCAGTGATATAGGTCAGAATTTTCAAGGGGGAGGATAATGAAATAAAAATTGACTACAATTTAGAATTAGCCTTCAGCAAAATTGTAAAATTTGTTCACATGACACCTTCCTCTTGCTATGAATGACCTTTTTCTATTTTCAATATGGCTATTCAAAGCCCTCCTGGTTCCTAATTTTAGAAAGCATTTGACAAACTCATTAACCCAAAGCAGTACAGACTTAATAAATTCTTCTTCCCAAGGGAATTTACCTTTTAAACGAGGGGCCTGACGAGGGCAATACTAAACCCAAGAGGAGTTGTAGTTCTAAATGTAGGATTTTAGGTATGAAAACTAATTAGAAAGGCAATGCATTCTAGTAGGAAAAGGACTGGATAAAGTAAAATATAGACATTTTTGAGAGAGAAGAAATGAAGGAAGGAAGGAAGGAAGGAAGGAAGGAAGGAAGGAAGGAAGGAAGGAAGGAAGGAAGGAGGGAAGGAGGGAAGGAAGGAAGGGAGGAAGGAAAGAAAGAAGGGAAGGAAGGAAGGAAGGAAGAAGGGAGAGAGGAAGATTAATGTTTTTCTGTGGTTTTAATTTTTAAATGCAACTACTTTTTTATCTGATAAGATTAACAGAATGTTCTTTTTCATCAGCCTTGGGCAAATTGCTTAATTTCTCAGTCCACAATAGCATTTGAATAAAAATCCTTAATTTGAAAATATGAGAACCTCTTGTTTTTGTAAGAATCACATATGATAATACTTATTAAATCAATCAATTAACCAACATTTGTCTATTTTGTTGAAGTACCTAGGCTAAGTAGTAGGGATACAGAAAGGAAAAAACAAAAAAAAAAAAAGTTCATCTTTGACAAGTTTTTTTTTTTTATTTGTTTCTTTTAGGATTAAAATTTAGTAGTACTAATGTGGTCCATTGGTGAGGAAGGTATTTGAAAACTCAGAGAAGGAAAAGAGGCATATTCCTGGAATATCAAAAAATTCATCCAAATTAGACAATGATCTACTTTCTCCATAGGTAGGGTAATGTTTGTCTAGCATATACTTATTTTTTGGGAAATATTCCCAAGTTCCATTTCTAAAATTTTTGGTTTGATTGTGCCAAGAATAGAACAGAAGGTTTTTTGTTTGTTTGTTTTGTTTTGTTTTTTCCCAAGGGGCATGTCTGGGAATTAGCCCAGAGAGACCATTCCAGGGAATATACTCCTGGGAAAAATTCCAAGGACTTCAGGAACATTCTTCACTCATTATTATAGAGTAGGAAAAAATAGAAAGAATGAAGTCAAATTTATAAGAATATAAGTCATTCCCCAATTAATAAACAGTTCAAAAATCAATTTTCAGATGAAAAAAATCATAGCTATCTGTAGGTATATGAAGAAGTACTCTGAATCACTTTTGATTGGAAAAATTCAAATTAAAACAACTATGAGATATCAACTGACATCTATCAGATTGGCCAACATAACAAAAAAGAAAGCAGTAAATGTTGGAAAGACTGTGGGAAAATTAAGACCCTAATTCAGTGTTAATGGAATTGTAAACTAATCCAACCATTATGGGGAACAATTTGGAGCTATATCCAAAAGGCAGCTAAACTGTGCATATTCTTTTACCCAGCAATATCACTACTAAATCTATATCAGAAAGAGATAAAAAAGTGTGTGGGGGAGGAAGGATTTACATGTGCAAAATTATTTATCACAACCCTTTTTGTGGTAGAAAAACACTGGAAATTAAAGGGATACCCATAAATTGGGAAATAGATGAACAAACTGGGGTATATAAATGAAACAGAATTCTATTGTGCAATAAGAAATAATAAACAGGAAAATTCCAGAAAAAAATGTGGAAGGACTAGTATGAATTAATGCAAGGTGAATTGAGCAGAACCAGGAAAACAATGTACACAGCATCAAAAGTAATATGTGATGCTCTATATTTGACTCAGCTCTACTCAGACACACCTTCAATGATCCAAATAGATAAATAACTGATAGACCATTAATGCAGATCAAAAGATTTTTTCATCTACATATCCTTTCTATTTTTTATATGTTTATTCTTTCACAACTATGATAGCACATATATAAACTATATCAAGCTGCTTACCGTCGTCAGGAAAGGGGAGTTGAGGTAGAAAGGGAGAAAAAATTGAAACTCAAAATTTTGTAAAAGTTAATACTAAAAAATCTTGACATATAACTGGGGAAAAATAATTATTGAATAAGAAAATCTGAGATGATTTAGTGGGTCTTTAAAAGAATCACCCTCTGCTTCTCACTTGCCTTCTTTAAATAATTTCAAAATTATTTGAATCTCTCCATAATGAAGTGGTTGGAGAAGGCTGCCACCCTTAACCCCTCCCAGCAGCATGACAGTGGTTCTTTAATAGCAGCTAAAATATGGTGAGGGCAGTTGACTAGACAAGAGCTTATCTAAATGAGCACTACCCTCCACCTCTAACTTCCTTTTTTTTCTATTTCTCTGCCTGATTATAGGAGATAGAGATCCTGGGATGAACATATTTAATATTGAAGATATCCTAGTGAGTCGTTGTAGTTAGAAATCCTGATTCCAAAAAAATCACCAAGAAATTGGGTTGTGGAACAATGTACTTGAAATGCCCACTTGTCTATCCCTATCTTTCTTGTGACTGAAACTGGAATCTTGACATCTTTATACATTTAACAGGAACATCTTTGTTCTTTATCTTTTAAGCAAGAAAGTATGTAAATGCTGGTCAATCTTATATAGCTGCAACATTTATTTTGGTTGGGAAAGAATTTTTATGGATTATGATTATTTTATTTCTTTATGCTTTTCCATATAGAGAGTGCCCTTAAGAATAGGGCAGATGATTTTCAAATCTTTCTCCCTCTGTATTAGATTGTATCATACAGAATTCTGTCTCCTACTTCCGTTGTTGCATGTGATTCAGGTAGTATTAAGAAATACAAAGTAGGAAGTAATTATTAAATTCAAAATATACCCCATATGTTCGCTTGGTTTACAATTACTATAACTTTGCCCATTCCCAAATTATAGCCCAAATCCTATCTAAACAACTCACCTCTTCAACATTACTGAAAAATTATCATATACTTGATGTAGTTTCCTCATCTATAAAGTAAAGGGTTTGACTCAATAGCTCCTAAATTCCCTTTGGTTATCATCCTATGACTATATTTCAAATACTTTGAAAACTTTAAAATAGTTCATAAATATTTAAATCATTATATTTGTTTAAATTTTATGTGTTTAAATACTTTTACAAATATTAACTTTGTTAATCTTAAGACAATTGGGGCTGATGTTTTACACACTTACATATACATATACACATATATACATATACACATATCTACATATATGTGTGTACATATATATATTTGCATGTGTATGTATGTATATGTAGATGTGTGTATATGTTAGAGGTACATATGTGTATTTAATATATGTACATAATTAGTTAACAGCATAGCTGGGTCTTGAACTATTGTCTTTGAACTCCATTGTACAAGAAAACAATCATCCTTCTTGATGATGTGATGATTTTGATCTCATTAAATATTGTATTATGATGTGATGATTTTGATCTCATTAGATATCGTATTATGCTCAAAGATATTCTAAATAAATATTAAAAATAACATTAAATTATTTTGCATGGAGAATAGTAGGCTCTGAGCTTTTCTCATTTCCTAATGCTATTCTCAACAAAATGTATTTTCTTGTAGTTATTGTGGAAGTCAGAGGAAAAAATCCTTTTGATTTCTTCAAGAATTTGGTGTTTGTTAAGAAAAGCAAGGAAGGGACAAATATTACCCATGTCAGTCTTGGCAGGCTTAAAAGAACACAATTTTATGCTTCAGGTGACTTAACATTTCTGGACAATGCAGCACACTGAAAGGTTAGTAAAGAAAATGTCTGTGTTAGCATGTACATGGAAGCATATCAAACCCATCCAATCAGGGCCTTGACTTATTGATCTTGTTTTCCTGATTGTCCTTTTGTTCACAAGGAAACCTTCCTCCATTGATCAGGCCAATTAAAGGTGTCCAGCTCATTTTCTACTGTTGTGAGTTTCTGGGAATGAGTTTTATCAGATTTTGAGGAGGGGTCTGGCCCAATGATGAATGGATAGGTTGGGTGATGGCCATGTTCAAATAGGAAATAACAAACCAGAGAATCAAGAATGTACCTGAAAAGTGTGTGTGTGTGTGTGTGTGTGTGTATGCATGCATTTTATGTAATATATTTTGCAATACATATATTTATATGAACATACTATGTCTTATACTTTAGCATATATCTATCTATAGATACCTTCACATATGCACACATATTTCATACATAGCAATGCATGTATTCATTGTAGACAGATATGCATATGTCATATATGCACATATAGCATGCATATGTAATTACATAAATTATATTATATACGCTTATGTGTATACAATGTATTTTTTCTTTTCTAACAAATCTATCAGAAGTTATTATAAACACAAATGACTAAAATTCTTTTCAAATGAGTCAGACCTTGAAAGATCCTAGAGATTATCTAATTCAAAGCATTTTATTTTTTTTCAGAAATTCACTTGATGCTTTCACACACACACACACACACACACACACACACAAACACACACACACATCCTTCCTCAGTCACAGGGGAAAACAAGTGAGCAAAAGTAACCAACACATGTAGCATATCTAAAGCATGAATGTGGAACCTATAGTCCTCTGCCTCTCTGCCAATAAGAGTGGGATATGTTCCATTTTCAGTTTTATGAAACCAGTTTTTGTTACTGCCTTTCATCTGAATTCATCTGTAATCTTACAGATGAGAAATTTAAGGCACAGAGGTCATGCAGGTGCCCAAATTGACATTTTAGAATGGTGACTGCTATATTACAATACAAAATTTCTCTTTCATTGGGAATCTATATATTTCTTCCTGTGAGGATGTATTTCCAACCTCATAGGAATCAGACTTCAAAATAGTTTAATTTTATTCCTTATTCTCATCTACCCCAAACCTTATAAAAAGTCTAATTATTTTTATATAACTATATTATGTAATATACTATTTTGTCATTATTTAATATTACATCATACTGTATTATATTATATCATATATTATTATGGCATGTCATGCATAAATGCATTACATGCAAAGCATTCCCAGAATATCTTTTTTCGGTTTATGAATGACTTTGAGAGATAAGTATGGGCATATAGGAAACTCTTTGGGTATCATCTGGCATCAACAATTTCTGCATTTGTCAGAATTGGATTCATATAGCTTGTGCCCCTTTCCAAAAAATAAATACGTCCTCATTAGATGAAGATTTTCAATCTTTGCAATTCAGGTATATGAGAATATTTATTATAAACTTTAAAATCTCCCAAAGGAAGAGATATTATCTGGAAAGAGATAGTGTCAATAACCTTAATTATTACAGAAAGTCAATGAGAAGTGAGAAAAAGTTCACCTATTTTAGCACTGTATGAACATTTGTAGGGTTTTTCAGTGAGGGAATTCTCAGTCAACTAAGCATGAGTCCTGGGGCCATGTCTGACAGAAATTCTGTGATTAATAGGTCTTCAGTGACCCTAGAAAGAATAATTTCAATAGGAAAGTGGTGTCAGAGTCATACTGTAGGGGATTAAGAATTAAGTAGGCAGAGACAAGATAGAAGTAGCAAGTTTAGAATACTTTTCAGTTTAGCAAAGAATAGCAGAGTTATAGGGCTATAACTTAAAAATAAAAGCTACCATGATCATTTGTATGGATGAGTTCTGAAATGTGAGTTTAAAAGTTCTATCCCATACATCTTACAGTCATACATGGTAGCCCATAGAATCTATATCCCATGTGTATTATATATTATTGGCAACAGAAAAACTGTTTCACAAGGTATTTAGCAATCGTGTTTTATAAAGGATCAAATGACCAATCACATGCCTTAAAATATCTATTTCACTGCATATTTAAATAATCACATTCTCTAACTGAAAGCATGGTGATAATTCAGAATCAAAATCAGAGCAACTAGATAGTACAGTAGGTAGAATACCAAGCTTGGAGTCAGGAAGATATGAGTTCAAATAAAGCCTGACACTTATTAACTGTGTGACCCTGAGCAAGCTGTTAAATTTCCATATGCCTCAGTTTCATTATCCATAAAATGGGAATAATAATAGCAGTTACCTCTTAGATTGGAGAGGATAAAATTATATAATAATATATGGTATAATATGTTATGATACTGTATTATGGTATATTATTAAATAATGACAAAATAGTATTTATATGATATAGTTATATAAAAGTAGTTAGACTTTTTATAAGGTTTGGGGTAGATGAGAATAATGAATAAAATTAAACTATTTTGTAGTCTGATGAGGACCATTCTACTCCACTTTTGGTACTCTATATATGCATATCCCCTAATTCTCCCATAAAGGATCTCTTGGGAACAGGAATTTTGTCACAAGAAGGGTTAATTCTGTTTCCATGGAATAAGTATTCATAAATCCCAATACTATGTGGTTCAAACTCCCTTCAGGATCCCTTTCATTTTATTAACGTGTACTTGTCAAGGATTTACTAGGTCTCAACTATTATTAAGGCATTGTATAAGACACTATAGGGAATATAAAAAAAGGCATGGTTTGGATATTGATCTCAAGAAGCTTACCTGGGGAAGATAAGACAAGATACAGAGGTATCAGTGCCTCCAAGAAGCCTTCCCTGATTTGTAAAACTCCTTCTATCTGGGTCCCAAAACATATACATATGTATAATGCATTTGATAGTCAATCTGTCAGAGTTACCCAGTGTTGTGTGTTTGTACTGTAGTATATAAAATCCTCAGTTCTTTTCCCCAAAGGAGATGACTCTGTTCTTGAAAGCTATTTAACCAAACTTAATGACTGTAATATTTTTAGGCATTTCACTCCATCTCTATATAAAAGCCTCCCAGATTTCAAGAGTGCATCTTTTCACAGAAAAATTTATGACATTTTGATGGATAATCCCCCAAACAAAGTGAAGGGCACTAAATCCTGATGATTATCTGATAAACCTATTGTGCTTTATGCTTCCCATTAACTATTACTTTCAATAATGTAATGGAATAAAAACATGAGTTGGGATTTGGAAAATTATAGACTTTGCAGCATAGGATTGGAGATAATGAGATGGCAGACTGATTAATAGTGCAAAATTGCTTCCCAAAGTGGAAAAGCCCAGTATTGAGGCCTGTAGTATAACTAGATAAATGTTAAATTCCTAGAATTGTAGGGCTGGAAGAGATTTTACAGAATTTCTACTTTAACCCTCTTATTTTACAGATGAACTGAGACTCATATTTTGATCAACATGCCACCTTTCAATGTACACTTGAAGCTAACAAATGTAAAATTATGTTGTTTAATAAGAAGGATATATTTCAAATGGAAGCCTGTAGACTATGATACTATTCATTTTGAAATAGAGTTCTTCATAATTAGTTATCCTTATTTAACCCATAGCTCAGAATCTCAACTCTGAACCCACATGGATGGGTTCTATCTTGAGAACTTTTGTCTCTCTTAATAATTTTAATGTCAACCTCCTTAGAGGCTAAGATTCTGACAATATAAGAATTTGCCTGACATCTTCCTAAGGTCTCTCCTACCTTTTAGTCACTGAGGTAAGTAAAACATGTTTTAAAAGATTAAGATTACTAGAGATGATACAAAGAATATGAAAAAAAAACAATTGAACAAACACATTCTTTTTAGTGAATC
>JAJPUD010010214.1:0-34147 GCA_023553655.1 Myrmecobius fasciatus | reverse complement strand
GGCAAAAACTGCTGGGAAAATTGGAAACTAGTGTGGAAGAAATTAGGGCTTGACCCATACCTAACACCACATACCAAGATAAGATCTAAATGGGTTCATGATCTAGATATAAAGAGTGACTTTGTAAGCAAGTTAGAGGAACGTAATATAGTTTACCTCTCAGACCTGTGGAGATGGAATAAATTTATGTCCAAAGAAGACCTGGAACTCCTAATTGAACATCGGATGGATAATTTTGATTATATTAAGTTAAAACGTTTCTGTACAAATAAAACTAATGCAGACAAGATTAGGAGGGAAGCATCAAATTGGGAAATCATCTTTACATTTAATGGTTCTGATAAAGGTCTCATTTCTAAAATATATAGAGACTTGTCTCATATATATGGGAATTCAGGACACTCTTCAATAGATGGGTGGTCAAGGGATATGAACAGACAATTTTCCGATGATGAAATTAAAACCATCTCTAGTCATATGAAAAGTTGCTCCAAATCACTATTGATCAGAGAAATGTAAATTAAGACAACTCTGAGGTACCACTACACACCTGTCAGATTAGCTAAAATGACAGGAAAAGATAACGATGAATGTTGGAGGGGATGTGGGAAAACTGGGACACTAATACATTGTTGGTGGAACTGTGAACAGATCCAAACATTCTGGAGAGCAATTTGGAGCTATGCTCAAAAATTTATCAAACTGTGCATACCCTTTGACCCAGCAGTGTTTCTAATAGGCTTATATCCCAAAGAGATCTTAGAGGAGGGAAAGGGACCCACATGTGCAAGAATGTTTGTGGCAGCCCTTTTTGTAGTGGCTAGAAACTGGAAACTGAAGGGATGACCATCAATTGGAGAGTGGCTGAGTAAATTATGGTATATGAATGTTATGGAATATTATTGCTCTGTAAGAAACGACCAGCAGGATGATTTCAGAGAGGCCTGGAGGGACTTGCATGAACTGATGCTGAGTGAAACGGGCAGAACAACGTGATCATCATACACAGCAACAACAGTATTACATGATGATCAATTCTGATGGACATGGCTCTCTGCAACAAAGAATTGTCTCAAACCAGTTCCAATTGTTCACTGAAGAAAACCATATACACCCAGAGAGAGGGATATGAAATATGGACCACAACGTAACACTTTCACGATCTCTATTGACATTTGCTTGCATTGTGTTGCCTTTCTCTGATTTTCTTTTTTTCTTGTAGATAGGATTTTCCTTGCATAACTCGTCAAGTATTTTAACATTATTAACATGTAGTGGACTTCCTGCCATCTAAGGGAGGGGAGGGGACTGGGGGTAAAATTTGTCACGGAAAGCTTTGTAAAGATCAATGCTGGGGAACTACCCATGCATATGTTATACAAGTAAAAAGCTTTAATAAAAAAATTAAATTAAAAAAAGAAAAGAAAATTTAGGCATGATAGTCATTTGGAGAAAAATGAATGGAGACAGAAAGGAATATACTTTCATCTTAGTGGTACATAAAACGTACACAAAAATATTGACCCTGTATTAGGGCATAAAAACCTCAAAATCAAATGCAGAATGGCAGAAATAATAAATTCATCTTCTCCAGATTGTGATGCAATAAAAATTATCTTTAATAAAGGGTCAGATGAAAACAAATATTATTTGGAAACTAAATATCTAATCATAAAAAATGCATGGGTGAAATAACAAATCATAGACACAAGCAATAATTTAATCCAAAAGAATGACAATAATCTGACAACATAATAAAATTTATGTAATGTACCCAAAGCAGTTCTTAGGGGAAGTTTTATAGGTGTAGATGTTTGCTTGAATAAAATAGAGATACAGAAAATCAATGAAATGGGCATTACAATTACAGCGTCATCCCAGGAAAATACACCATGGCCAAGTAGTATTTATTCCAGGAATGCAGGACTGGTTCAATATTAGGAACATTATTAGTATAATTCACTATATCAATAACCAAACTAACAGAAGTCATATGATTATATCAGTAGATGAAGAAAAAGCATTTGACACAATCCAATATCTATTACTATTAAAAATACTTGAGAATATAGGGATAAATGTACTTTTCCTTAAAATAATAAGTAGCATCTATTTAAAACCATCAGCAAGTATCATATGTAATGGGGATATACTGAAAGTATCCCCAATAAGATCAGGGGTGCTCACTATCACCATTACTGTTCAATATTGTATTAGGAATATTAACTTTAGTAATAAGAAAAAAAAAGAAATTAAAGGAATCAGAGCAGGTAATGAGGAAATCAAATCATCACTATTTGCAGATGATATAATGGTATATTTAGAGAATCTACTAAAAAAACTACTCAAAACTATTCTCAACTTTATCAGTTGTAGGATATAAAATAAATAGGCATAAATCATCAGCATTTCTGTATGTTACCAACAAAGTCCAGCAGCAAGAGCAACAAAGAGAAATTAAATTCAAAATTATTGTTGATAATATAAAATATTTGGGAGTCTACCTACCAAGACAAAGTCAGAAACTATATGAATATAATTACAAAACACTTTCCACACAAATAAAGTCAGATATGATCAATTGAAAGAATATCAAGTGCACATGTATAGGCTGAGCTAATGCAATAAAAATGGCAATGCTACCAGAATTAATCCACTTATTCAGTGTCATACCAATCAAACTCCCAAGAAATTGTTTTACATATCTAGAAAATATTATAACAAAGTTTATCTGGAAGAACAAAAGATCAAGGATTTCAAGGGAATTAATGAAAAAAATGCAAATGAAGGTGTATTTAGCTGTACCAGATCTAAAACTATATTATAACACAACAGTCATGAAAACCATTTGGTACTGGCTTAGAAATAGAGTAGTAGATTGGTGGAATATGTTGTTTACATGACAAAATAGTCAATTATTATAGCAATATAGTCTTTGTTAAACACAAAGACCCTAGTATTGGGACAAGAACTCAGTATTTGACAAAAATTTCTGAGAAAATTGAAAATTAAGTATGGCAGAATGTATGCATTGACCCACACATAATACCATATACCAAGATGAAATTGAAATGGGTTCAGGATTTAGACATAAAGAATGTTATTATAAGGAAATTAGAAGAACAAAGGATGGCCTATTTCTTAGATCTATGGAGAAAAAAGGAATTTGTGACCAAATAATTGGAGTACTTTATGGAATGCAAAATGGATAATTTTAATTCTATTCAGTTAAAAAATTGTTGTACAAATAAAATCAATACAGGTAAGTTTAGAAGAGAAGCAGTAAAGTGGGAAAAATTTTTATATCCAAGGGTTCTGATGAAGGTCTCATTTCTAAAATATATATAGAACTGATTCAAATTTATAAGAATTCAAGCCATTCTCCATTTGATAAGTGGTCAAAGGATATGAACAAATAATTTTCAGATAAAGAAATTTAAAGCATTTTTAGTCATATAAAAATGCTCTAAATCACTATTGATGAGAGGAATTCAAATTAATACAATTCTGCAGTACCATTACACACATCTCAAATTGGCTAAGATAATAGGAAAAGATAATGATGAATGTTGAAGGGTGGGGGAAATCGGGACACTAATATATTTTTGGCAGAATTGTGAACTGATCCAGTAATTATGGAGAGCAATATGGAATCACCCCCAGAGGGCTGCCAAACTGTGCATACCCAATTGATCTAAAAGAGTCTCTAGTGAGCCTATATCCTAAAAAGATCATAAAAAAGGGAAAAGAATCTATTTGTGCAAAAATACTTGTGGCATCCCTTTTTATAGTGGCAAGGAACTGGAAACTGAATGGATGTCCATCAATTGGGCAATTACTGAATAAATTATGGTATATGAATATTATGGAATATTATTATTGTATAAGAAATGATCAGCAGGTTGATTTCAGAGTGGCTTGGAGAGACATGAAATGAGGTTAAGTGTAGTAAGTAAAAGCAGGAGAATAATATGCACAGCAATAACAAGATTTTATGATGACCAATTCTGACATATATGGCTCTTTTCAATAATAAAGAGGCCAATTCCAATGGTCTTGTGATGAAGAGAGCCATCTGAAGCCAGAGAGAGGATTGTGGGGACTGAGTTTGGATTACACATTCACTTTTTTGTTGTTTTTGTTGTTTGCTTGCATTTTGTTTTCTTTCTCATTTTTTTCTTTTTGATTTGATTTTTCTTATGCAGCATGATAATTGTGGAAGTATGTATAGAAGAATTGCATGTTTTACATATATTGGATTATTTACCGTCTAGAGGGGGTGGGGGAAAAGGAGAGAAAAAATAGGAACACAAGGTTTTGCAAGGGTGAATGTTGATGATTATCTATGCCTATGTTTTGAAACTAAAAAGCTTTTTAAAAAAAAAAAGATTACATTGCATTGCCCATATACACTTTGGGCTTAAAGTCCCAGATTGAGGAAAAGTACTGGTAACAAAATGGTATGTGGTTACAGTTCAAGGGAGGAAAAAGAAGGCTTATGGTCAATCACCAAGTGGAACTTAGGTCAGGAGAGCTTGGCCATATTACTTCTAAGATCGTACCAACTTAAAAGAACTAAAAACATATAGACCCTTCAGAACTAGTTCTGAAAATAGCAAACACCTAATGCTTGAAATAGTCACCATTCCATTATGTAGAGCCTAACATTTAACATAAAGTCTTAAGTCAAAAAATAGGCTAGAAAAATGAGGGGGGGGAAGGAACCTGACCATAAAAAGTTATTATGTTTGGGAAATTAACACAAAATTCAGAACAAAACAACATAAAAACAGTCTATATCCAAAGCTTGAAAGCCCCTGGAAGAGTTCAAAGTAGATTTAAAAAATAAAATAAGAATGGTAGTGGATAAGTAGGCAAAAACTAAGAATAACAAAAAAAATCATGAATAAAGAGTCAACAACTCGGCAAAGAAGGCATAAAAAAATACTGAAAAAATAATACCTTAAAATAGAATTGGTCAAATGGGGAAAGAAGCAAAAAAAATCCATTGAAGAAAAGTGTGGAGGGTCACAATGGGTAATGGGTAACCCTGGGAGAGCTATAAGACCCTTTGGTCCAATGGAGCTCTGCTGACTCCCCATCCCCTTTAGGGAGTGTCTCAGCCTTCCTGAGAAATCAGCCTGTGTGGTAATGAAAGCTAAGTGGCAAAGAGACACCTACACATAATAGCAAGTTGTTTATGAGATGCCACCTGTACAGTGTATAGTTAATGCATGTGAGAATACATAAGACTGAGGGGATTCTGAATAAACGGACTCCTGTTTGACTCCTTGTGAATTCTGCCCCTTCACTCCTCAGCCATGATCAGGACTCAGGGCTGGTACCAAAATCCTCCAGTGAGCAGTACGTCTAACATATTTAACATTTTGAGAAGCTTGAGGAGCAAATGAGAAACCGTCCAGGTAAGTATGACCTCTTTCACGTCTACTCTCATACTGGTCTTCCAGGACCTATTTTATATGAAAACTCAAAGGCAGATTGCCTTCTCACCATGTTAGCCAACACTCCCCTATTTCAGGCCACCCAAGAATCTCATTCTAGATATCATCAGGCTGCATGAGTTTTATCTCTGAAGTTTGGAATAACTAAAGAAAAATTAGGAGCATAGTAAAAGTCTATACAGCTTGCCTCCCTTATAAATTTACAAGACTTTTATACCTATATATAGATATATACATATACGTATACATATACATAAATACACAAATATTTACACATAAAATGTGTACATATATATTGTTCCCCCTTTAATCCATTTCTCATGTGAGTAGGATAGTCTTCCTCTCTCATCTAACTCCTCATCTATTTCTTATTCTTGCACCTCATTTATATAGCATAATTACTCTACCTTTTCTTACATAGTTTTGCTTTTTAGAATCACATCATACTCGTCTACCACAATTTTTCTTTCAAACTAACAATTGCTAACAACAATCTTAGACATGTTTCTTTTCTGCATATAAAACAAAAACAATTTCTCCTGTTCTTGATTCAAACAGATGCTTAGCTTTGCAAAGTGTGATATTTTTTTGTGTACAACCTTTGATATTTTGGCCTTCAGTATATATTGTTCCAAGACCTGTGATCTTTTAATGTAGCCACTGCTAGAATCACTTGTGTGATTCTGAATATGGCTTGTCATATTTGTATTGGCTTTTTTTAAAATTCGTTGGAATTTCCCCTTGATCTGGGGATTTTGGAATTTGGCTATGTTGTTCCTGTAGGTTTTAGGGGTTTTTTTTGTTTGTTTGTTTGTTTGTTTTTAATCAAATCTCTTTCAGGTAGTGAATGATTAGTTTTTTTGGGGGGGGTTGTTTGTTTGTTTTTCCTTATTTCTACTTTTCTCTCTTGTTCTAACACTTGCGGATAATTTTCTTTCATTGTTTTTATGTTATTGTATCAAAATTCTTTTTTTTAGTTAATAGCTTTCTAATATTTCAATTATTCATATATTTTCTCACCTTTGTCTCTTCTCTAGATCTCTTGTTTTTCTTTTGAGCTGTGTCATATTTTCTTCTTTTTTCCATTCTTTTGATTTTTTTTATTATTTCTTGATCTCTTTTCTGGCTTCCCCTTTACCAATTCTAGTTTTCAAAGAATCATTTTCTTCCTTAAGCCTATGTGTTTGCTTTTCTCTTTGGTTGACTTTCCTTTCATATTTTTTTTCTTGGATTGTTCTTAGTTTTTCCTCAATCTCTCTCATTTGATTTTAAAAGTCTTATTTGAATTCTATAAAAATCTTTTTAACTACTTAACATTACTCTTTGGGATAGGAGAGGGATTCTTTTTATAGTATTCTTTTCTGAAGATGCTATCCAGTGTTTCCTATTCCCATAGTAATTTTCTATGGTTGTATTTTTTCTCCTTTGCTAGTTTTTTTTCGTTGTAGCAGATTGTTAGAATATAAAGAGGAGGAGTGTCTCTGTCTTCAGGTCTTTCTTCAGTTCTCCCTTCTGCCCCAAAACAGAAACAAATCCTACATCCTTAGAAGTGCCTTTATCCCGCAGTATCCCTGACCTACTACTTCTGCACTTACTAGGCATGTACTAGTTCCTTTTCACCAAAGGCCATGTCACAGCAACACAATTAAGTTTAGTGACCCTCAATGGTAGTGGTTCCCTCAATCTTCCCTGACTCAGATTCCCAGATTCTGAGAAGTAAAAATTCTTGTGTCTGGAGCCAGGGATATCTCCCAATCCAACTAGCTTCAGGGCTTGCCATTTGCCATTTAAGGGGAACTAACCTAGAGATGTTTACACTTCACTTCACATGAGTCAAACCTCAAACCTGATGTCTATTTTAGGATGTGATTGTTCCAGGAGGATCGTTGTTCTGTCCCAGATCTCGAATTGTATTATTGAACAGGGCTTCTTAAACTTTTTCCGCATGGCACCCCTTTTCATCTGAAAAATTTTTATATGATCTGAGTATGTATGTACATAAAATAGGTACTAACTAACTAACATTTACTGATAATAAATCGTAATTTTCACAATCCCCATAATTAGTTATGAAATCCCACATAGGGTCATGACCAACAGTTAAAGAAACTGGGTTATAAAGCAGTAGTAATAAAAAAAAGTGTGAAAATGGCTAAAAATAGATTGATGGAACAATGGAATAAATTAGGTACAAAAACACATTAGTAAATGGCCATACTAATTTAATATTTGATAAATGAAAACTCCCAAACTTTAGTAACAAAAACTATTTGACAAAAACTGCTAGGAAAAATGGAAGAAACTTGGCAGAAATTAGATATGGATTCCTATCTCACACTGTTTACCAAGAAGAAATCAAAAAGGGTATATGATTTAGACTTCATGGATGATACCATAAGCAAATTAATAGAGCAAGGAATAATTTACTGGCAAGATCTATGCAGAAGGTATGACCAATCAGGAAAGAAAAAGAGAGCATAATAATGTATAAAATGCATATTTTTGTTATATTAAATTTAACTATTTTTGGACAAACAAAATAACTGCAATCAATACTAGACTGAAAGCCAAAAGCTGGGAAATATTTTTATAGCAAATGTCTGTGATAAAATTTCATTTCTCAAACATATGGAGAACTGAGTTGAGTTTTTAAGACTACAAGTCATTCCCCAACTGATAAATGTGAACAGAAAGTTTTCAGATGAAGAAATCAAAACTCTCTACATTAATATGAAAAAATACTCTAAATCACTATTAATTAAAGAAATGCATATTAAAGTGACTCTGATGTACCACCTTTCACATTGCTAATAGGACAGAAAAGAAAAATGATGAACATTATAGGGGATAAAGGGAAATTGGGACACTAACACACTTTTGGTGGAACTGTGAACTGATTTAACCATTTTTGGAGAGAAATTTGAAACTATGTCCAAAAGGTTATAAATCTTTAATCTACCAGTATCACTATCTTCTTTCACACAAAAATATCTTCTTTCACAACATGATGAATATAAAAAAATAATTGCACATATGTAATCTGTATATAATTACGTACCATCTTTGGGGCAGGGCAGATAAGGAAAAGAAAAAAATGGAAACTCAAAATTTCCTACAAATGAATATTAAAAAAATATTTTTACATGTACTTGGGGAAAATTAAATATTAGAAAATAAAGAAAAATGCTCTAAATCATTATTGATTAGAGAAATGCAAATGAAAACATTTTTGGAGTATCAACTCACATTTATAAGATTGACTAACATAATAAAAAAAGGAAAATGACAAATATAGGAGAAGTTGTGTGAAAATTGGGACAAGTCATGCCCTGTTAATGAAGTTGTGAACTGATCAAGCCATCCTGAAGAACAATTTGGTATAATTTCCAAGAGGGTATAAAACTGTGTATAGTCTTTCTCCTACCAATATTATTATTGGATCTGTTTCCCAAAGAGATTTTCAAGCCCTACAGTAAAAAAAATGTATTACTTCTGGTGGAAACAGATTGACAATTGAGGGGGCTTCCCATCAATTGGATAATGACTGAAAAAGATGTCGTAGATGATTGTGAAAAAAATATTATTGTGGTGTAAAATATAGTGATCAAAATACTTTCAGGAAAATCTGGAAAATCTTACATGAATGAATCAATGCAAAATGAAGTGAATGCAACCAGAAAAACACTGTATATAGTAATAACAATATTATTCAAAGATCAATTCTGAATGACTTAGCTATCTCAGCAATAGAATGATCCAACACAATTACAAATGACTCATAATGAGCAATGCTGTTCACATCCAGAGACAGAACTGATAGATTCTAAATGCAGATCATGGAATTTCTTTTTTACTTTTTTATCTGTTTTTATTTTACAACAGGAGTCATATGAAAATATTATTTGCATGACTGTAAATATATATAATGCACATCAAATTGTTTGTCTTCTCAATGAGGGAAGCGAAGAGTAAGGATCAAATAAATTTCATAATATAACATTTTAAAAATGATTTTAAAATTTTATATGTAATTGTGAACAAAAAATACTTTTTAAAAGAGTGACCCTCGTTATGGTATTCCCTTTCTTCCATTCTTTATAGGTTACTTCTTAGGGGGTCCTGAAATGAAGCCAGAATTGAAAAGATTTATACAAAAACCTTTTGTGAAGTTAGATTTGGATTAGGGTAAGGAGAGTGGTAGAAGTAAATTTCATTGACTGAGAGCAGTATGAAAAGAATGATGGTGAGAGGTGTGAAGAGAAGTCGAGGAAAAGAGACTGGAAAACTGAACCCAAAGTTGGAGCAATATGACAATTTTAGAGAGAAATATCCTTCGTGATGTCCTTTGGAAACTTTTTTTTGAGGAATGGTAGGATTACTTCCTCATCACCAGAATTGAAAAGTGAATTATTACATTAGCTGCAGATATGTTTCTGCTTATTTCAATTTAATTCAGAGAGCAACATAATCACCATCTTCATCATCACCATTATCATCATAACTTTATTTTTAATGCAAACCTATCCCTCCTCACAGTAGGTTTTGAGTTGCTACTCTATTGGGGAACATATGGCAATATAAGTATCTCTCAGACATTTTCTATTTATTATACTACATAACAGTCACCTTTTCCATTACCTTATTTTCATTCAAAAAGTTGGAATTTGCATATTTCAGCTCAAAATATGATTCCTACAGCTTTCAAGGTGATGACTAATTGTACTCAGTGAATTGCAGACAAATTGAATTTTCATATTTTAAATGTATTTCTTCAAAACTTTTCAATGTGCTCATACCATATGTCAGAAGCCTGATAATTCTAAATTCCATAATCTGTCTGGTCATTAATTTTAGATAAAAAAGTTGTTATCTGCCTTCAGCTTTCAGTACCGATTTATGCCAAAGTGTCACTGCATGGGCTCATCTCACCAGCACTTTGTGCACTTGCAAAAGATTCTACACTATGTAATTTAAATAAAACATGACCATAAATAATTAAAACAAAATTATACATATCAATCAAAATTAATGAATTTATTCTTCCTGATAAAGCACCAGGACTTTTTTTAAAGTTCTCTTTCCTCTTTTTCCCCTATTCTCTGTCTGTCTGTCTCAGATCCTAACTATTTAGTATTCTTGAAAGATCTCCCGTCATTAATGGTAATTAGCAAGATTCTTCAAGGAAAGATATATTCTTGTGGTGATAGAACATATGCAGTGTGATTAAAAAGTGAATAAAGTAGCAACAAGGAGTGGAAGGAAAAGTAGCAAAAACTGTAAAATATCCATTAACTCTTCTTTAATCACTATGCAGATTTTAATCACCACATGGACATGCTGAGGAATTTGGTGTCTAACTGATATTATTTTGGCCCCTCTGCATAGTCTCTGAAGTATGAAACACTTAATGAAGACTTCAATTCAACAAACATTTACTAAATGCTACCTACATGCAAGGTTCTGACCTAGGTGCTGAAAGTGCAAATATCTATCTAAAACTATATGTATATTTATTTTTCTGTCTATCTATTTATCTATCTACCTATTTGCCTATGTACATTTAAAAATAGTTTCAGCCCTAGAGGTGAGAAAACAGCACAGAAATAACTTTGTTGTTGTTGTTGTTTTCCCCAATTTTCACTAGAAACACTGAGCAACTTTAGTTTATAATCTTAGAAATTTGTCTGCGGTTGTTGAAAGATGCAGTGATTTGATCAAGGTCATGGAAGGTCATTATATGTCAAAGGCTAGATTTGAGCCCAAAGCATTGTGACTCCAAAAGCTGATACTCTGGCAACTTTAGCCCTGACTCTCAACATAAATAAGTATAATAAAAGATAATTGGAGGAGAAGGAGATAGACAGCAAGTTAGAGAGTAATAATACAAAGTGCAAAAGAGAATCAGAGAGATGCAGACAGACAGATCAAGATACAAAGGCAGGCAAACAAATAAATAATGGCAAGGAAACAGAGGTAAAGAGACAGAGACAAGACAGAGTGATAGAGACACATAGAGAGAGAAAGTGGGAGAGTGGCAGAGACAGAGAGACAGAAACACAGAGACAAACAGAGAGAAGCAGAAACACACATCCATAGAGAAACAGAGAAATAGAGACAGAGAGAGAGACAGAGAGAGAATACTAATGTTACTCCAATGCATCTGGGTCTACTATTTAATTTCTTCTACAATTTAATTTCCAGCCACTTCACTTTCCATATTCAGTTGCCCTATCCACTTCCATTTTTCATTGGCCCATTTTTCTCAGTAGCATAGAATGCAGAAGATTAAAACCACATCAAAATGATTTCAGAATCTCATGTGAATTACATAATCAATCTAATCGGTAATCCAGATGCTTTACCTAACAATTTAATTTATTTCTTAAATGAACTTGCCAGATGTTCTGGATCAGGCAGACAAGGTCAAATTCTAATACTGTTAGTTACTCAGTGGTAAAATATTATATAACTACTTTAAAAACATGTATTCCATAAAAATCTATGCTTGTCCAAAATCTAGGCTATCCACCTAAAATAAAAAATTTTAAAGGAAAAGCAATACACAGATATACAATAAAAATCATAAAAAAATAATTATTAGATGGTAATTAAAGTGACCTCTTTGGGAGATGCCATTATTGTTCTTAAAATTAAATGTTTCATATATACATTGATAAAGACTGAATTGAATTTGAATTGAATTTTGAATAGAACTGAAAATTTCCCAAAGGGCAATGAGTAGGTATATGCTATTTGTGAGTAATCTGCGATGTATTCCAAAATATTAATGACCCAGGACAAGTAGTGTGGTCGTGGATGCAATCAAACAAGCATGTGTCAGGACAAAATAATGTTCTTGCAGCAAGAGCAAAGGATAACTGATGGATACCCCATCATGTGCTTGATTAGTATGCACATTATGTCAAGAGGACTCCAGGAAAAAGCCAAGGATGGACCCAGTGATGAATGTATGGAAAGAAGGATCCAGGAGTTATACAGATTTGTCAGGCATAGATAAGTTGTCATCTGTACCATTGAATGATATAACTACATTTATGAGATCACAAATACCTTGAAGTATTTTGAGCTCTGAAGCAGTAAGAATTATTGCTAGGCTTTGTTCTGTATTTCAGGTTTTCTAGCTGCAGCTACCACTTCCTCTGAATTTTACTTCCACTCCAAGAGAATCTTGACAACATTAGGTATAAAACCAATGGCTGGTGATACAAAGAAGATGCTTCATGGGAAGAAAATATCTTGTCAGCACTATGCTGGCCACTCCATGTGACAGTAAACAAACAGATATAATGTCTTTTCCCAAAATTACTTCTGAAGATCTATAGTGTAGCTGTTCTTCTCTACCACTTTCACTATACCAAATGTCCACTATACAAAATGGCCAGGGGTTTGGAAGACAACAAGAATAGGGTCAGATTCAAAATTGCCCCATCCTCAAACACAGCCCTACCCTAACCCTACTTATGTCAAGTACTAACACCACCCAGCTTGGATAATCCAATATCCACAATTGGATAGTGTGGAGCAATGAAATTAACAACAACAACAACAGTAATAGTACTTATATAATACTTTAAGGTTTTCAAAATGCTTTACAGAATATTGCATTTGATCTTCCTAACAACCCTATGAGATATAGCTAATACTTGAATAGTACAAAGGATGAATCCTGTGAAGGAGACATTATTCTTAATCACATTATTCTGAGTTAGGGCATGTAAAATATGGTAACTGGTTTAAGCTCAAATGAAATAGGCAATTCAAACTTAAATACTGTGACTATGAATGAAAACTTTGCTATGAATGCTAAGGATGAGGAAACTGAGGATGACAAAGGTTAAATGACTTACCCAGTGTCCTAGAGTTAAGTAAATGTCTGAGACAAGATTTGCACTCAGGTCTTTCTGACTTCAAGTCATTAACACTCTATATACTGGATTTTCAAGCTTGAAAAAGTTCCACATCACTCTTCATTAATAACACAATGAATACTCACTAGCCATAATTTCAGTATACTTTGGAAGGGTAAGTACTCATCTAACAATTTTCACCTGTTCTCTCTCTTTTTCACTCATTTAACTAACATGGACGCCCTTAGACGAGATATAAAATTTTAAAATTCTATTGCATCAGATTCACTCTTCTGTGTACTCTGTTTTTCTCCATGGAACTGCTTCTGTTGCACAGCATAGCGATTCTACAACCTTTTATATTTATATCTGAGAATCAGAAGCATAGAGAGAGATCTAAGGGCTTATTTTGTATAAAACCTACTCTTGGACTTGAGCAGAGTGGGGAAGTATGGCCCTATTTGGATCAATAGAAACATCAATAATATTTATATAAAGAAATCAATAACATGTTAGTATATGCTAAATGCTCCAAGAATGACACAGAGAAAACATCTCTAAGCACTGAGGCAGAAATCTATGAAGGTTGAAGAATATATGACAGAAAAGTAGGACTTGATTTGCACCTTTAAGGATGGGTGGGGTAGATTGGGTGGTAAGGGCATAGCCAATAGCAAAAGAAAGAATGTAGAAACTTTACTATTTAGATATCTACTTTAATTTTATATACATAATAGATAAGAAATGGATTCTAGTTGAATTAAAATAAATTATCTCCTCATATGTCTCCTGGATTGTGTATAATAGTATATTTGTCACAGTATATAACAGGATTTTTGGGGCTGAGGCTCCTTCACAGCTTTTGTGCCACCAAAGGACTTTAATATTAGACACGTATCTACCTTCTAAATGCCAGCAATTATATCCAACTTTACAGCAAGATTCACATATTGTGCAAAACAATCTGTTAAAGAAAAGAGTATAACAAACATAAGCTGGGTTGAGTTACATAAATTCCTTTGGCCAACAACAACAAAAGCTGATGAGATTATATAGTACATAAAGTCTTAGAAAATGTTTTGCATGTATTATCTCGTTTGAGCTTTACAACAGCCCTGTAAGGTGGTGGTACTGCAAGTATTTTCATCCCTATTTTACAGATGAGAAAATCTAAACACAAAGAGATGATGAAATTTATACATATTTGCAAAGTTAACAAATATTTCAGGTGATATTCAAATCCAGACCTTCCTGATGATGTAGGCAATGTTTTGCCCATTTATGCCCATTCATAATTATTTATTGCCAAAACAGTTCACAGCTTCTGCCATGGGAAGAATGTTTTTGGACATCTGGCCCTGTATCAGAACAAAAAGAAGTCCATTTAAGTCTCAAGTTGTTAAGGAGTATAAACTTATTATTGGAGAGTAAGATTTTCCAAGAAGTAGAAACCCTCTCTTCTGATTTTTAAATTTCATTCTTGCTGCTACTTTGTAAACAGTATTGGACACTTTGTTCATCCCTCTCCTCACCAAAAATGTTTACAATGTATTCTTTTTGATAAAGAAAACCTATTTAGCAAGCTAATAGGAAGCATTCTTCAGCTGCCAGTGTTTTATTTATTTTTTATCAGTCATATCCAACTCTCTATGATTCCATGGACTATATCATGTTGATTCTATCTATGAGAGTTTGGCAAGAATATTGGAGTGATTTCTCTAGTGGAAAGTGAGATTAAGTAACTTGCACAGAGTCCCCCAGATAGTAAGTATTTGAGGCAAGATTTGAACTCAAATCTTCCTGACTCTAGGTCCAGTGTTCAATCCATTGAACCATCTAGCTGCTTCACTAGTAATATAAAAACAGGTATCAAAAATGATCTCCACAAAAACAGGTACAGATAAACACAGCCGTATAATAAACAAAGAAATAAAATCCTAGGATTTGGAGTTGGAAAAATTCTCAGAGGTCATCAAAGTCAATCTCATTTTAGAGAAAATGGAAGTGGGACGTGATAAAGGGTAATAATTTTCCCAAACATACTTAGGTAATATCTATCAAAGACAGGATTTGAATCAAGTCTTCTGATTCTAAATCCAAAAGAATTCCCACTGTGTGGGAACAGTACAAGACCCCCTTTCCCAAATTAACTAATCAGAAACATTTTCAGGTACAAAGAGAAAGTATTTATTTAATCCCTGCAGGGAAAGGCCAGGACACACACCTGGGAGCCATCCCAGATCCAGCCATGTGCTCCTGGAACCTGCCTGCTTCTGCCTTGTCCAAGGTTTAAAAGCAAAAGACCCCAGCCTTTTCATTAGATAGACTAAAAGGAAGCAATCCTCCTTGACCAATGGTCACCAGTGTTGTCTACTTCCTATGGGTCATGTCACTTCCCATGGGTATGACTTGAGGGCCTGACCCCTAGAACACTTGAGTCCCTGTAACCTAGGATCTAAGACTGGGAATAGCAATCATGGGACTTCCTGAAATCTGAGCCCCAAGACCTCACCTTCTGGATCTAGGTATAGGATCAAGTGACCCAGGCCCAGTATCAATACCGAGAAAGCTTCATTTAAATCCATCTCATTCACCACTATACCATATTTGCCTATATCCACAAAGATACCCATACATGTCAAAAAAGCATGAGGAAATATACAATAAATTGTTATAGAAGAATAAATAAGCACAGCCGCACTCTGCAACTCTGGAGGAAATTCTAGGAGACTGAGTTATGTTCTTTAGACCTTTGCCTGACAATAAAGTAGGTCAGCCTAATCCTTCAAGGACTTCCATAATAATGGGTAAACTGAACAGAGACCAAATCAATTACATTTTGTGTTAAGGTTTTCACAAGGCTGTTGCAGTCCTGGAGTATGGAGAGATCTGAGTTTTCAAGGACAATTGGCACTTCCCCACCCTACCCCCTCCAGGAAGAAATTCCACTCTAGGAATTTATGCTTCTGCAGATATGTGGGAGATGTAGACATCCATATTTACCTCTTCTTTAGGATGAGAAAAATTATCAAGGTCAAGGATCTGCATAGAGATTTTATACTAATGATACCCAGAGATAATTGTGGGGCACTTAAATATCTAAATAATTTGGGATAGCAGAAGGAAGGGCTTCCAACCGGGGCCCAGGTATCCCCATATGGTGTGGTGATCCCTAAACAGAGAATTTCCTAATTTCCGCTATGGGGCCTTATCAAAATTAAACAAAGCAGGCATAGGAATGGAGCACCCTGAAATCTGGTCCAGCCTGATGACTCTCCAAGGAAGCTGGATGAATATGGAAAGCATCTGCAGTGAGCCAGAGGGAGAAATTCACAAAAGCATAATCTTGACCTCCTGCCTGCAGCAAACAACCCTTCACTAATCCTTTCTTCCTTCTGATTGCACAAAATAGGGGCTGGGAGCCAAAAGGAATACTGGCTATAATCCTGCTATGTCTTCCATGGTTCCTGTGGAGCCTGGATCACCTCCATGAAAGCCTGTTTCAGAGAATTTTAAAACTTAAGAGTTAGAAGGAATTTTAGATATCAGTCAGTCCAATCTCTTCACTTCAGTTAAGCAAAATATAGCCCAGCAAAATGAAGCAAGGTGTCCACATAGCAAGTTAGCAGGGAGACCTATGATTATTACACAGGTCTGACTGCCCAGCTTTCACACTGAAACCTGGCTTTGATCCTAGTCCATTTGCCTAACACAGTTTCTGGGTCCCTAACACATGGAAAGCATAACCCCCTCGCCTCCCCTGTAACACCTCAGTCTCTGGCAAAGGGAAGGAGATTAGCAGTTTAGCTCAATCATCACTCTTGAATCTATAACCCCTTCCCCTTCCCTCCCTCCACCCCAATCCCTGCCCTGAGTGGAATCCCAGGCACCCTGGCTTCTCAGGATTTCATGTTGGGTAGTCGGTGCTATTGCACCAGCTTGATAGCAATATAAGTTGTTCAAACTCCTACTCTAGTGATGATCACCTTTAGCATCTGAACTGAAGACAAATAATACAAAGCAGAAACAAAAGCCTTAATATCCATTTTCATAGCTGAGTAAAAGGAGAGCAGGGGAAAGGCAAGTCCCTCCCCCTACTCCAACTGGTATAATTCTTGGCATCTACTCTGTACCCAGTACAGTACATAGGAGTCTCTAGGAAGAGAACTGTTGGAAAAGGCTAAAAAAGAGACCAGCTGGGATGCAATAATTTTTTTAAAATTTATTTTATTATAAAATGTAAGAAAAAAAGAAAAACAGAAAAGCAACCAAAAAAAAAAAAAAAAACAAAATGAAAGAGAACATTGTCATGTGCCCAGCAGAACATCAGAGAGGACTCAAAATATATAACAACCAAATACCAGATCAAAAAAGTATATAAATATATATATATATATATATATATATACATATACATGTATATATATATATATACTCATGAATGTCCATGTTTTCTTTACTTCCTTTTAAATTGTTCTTTGATTCTCTGTGAAGCATATTTACTTTATTCTTTTTTACCCCTTTCATTCCCTCACCATCCCCAAGCAAGTTACTTTTAAGAAAAGATATATTTCTGTATGCATCTCATCAATTTACAAAAAAAAAAAAAAAAACAGGCAGCCAATTAAATCAATACTTTATATACATTATATACACAGTAAAGGATGCATTGTTCCACATTAAGCAAACTGAGCATGCTCAAAGCTGAGTTATACTTTGTCATTGTCATTCCTTTTCTTTATTAAACTAGACATATAGAGATACATGTACATATGTATGCACAAACATAGATACATATATATTCCACATGCCTGTCTGTATGTATGCACATAATCTATATATTATGAGGTAAGAGATATTCAAAAGTGAATGAATGATATTATACCTGTTCTTAAGGACTATAAAAGGAAAATACCCACAATTTTAAATGCTTATGAGACCAGTAAATGATCCTGACATATCTGGGGACAGAAATAATTTATTCCTGAGGAACCAAGGAAAGTTTATGTACCTTTTTTTCTTCTTTCTCAGTTCTCTTCTTTCCTTGCCTTTCACTCACCCCTTACTCCTCTCTCAACTTCCTTTTCTCTTTCTTATTTAATTAAATTTTTGTTTAAAATGGAGACTATAATGTGATACTCAACAAGAATCTATTAAGTACCTACTACTTGCCCAATTTGTTACTGGATATTGAATGGTTAAATAAGAAGTAATGATACCAGTTCCCATTTGTTTTTTTGTTTATTTGGGGGTTTTTTGGGGGGAGGGGGTTGGTTTTTTAATCAGTTGGAAAGATAAAATGTAAACATATGAAATAGAGGATAATTATACTACAACTATATAACCTATGATTTTTTGAGGTAGTGTCTGCATAATCATGGGGTTGTACAGGCAGTCATTCTTAAACTGAGACAAATGAACATTGTGGAACAGAGAAATTTGGAGAATTGGGAGTTACCAGGGGAGGCATCCAGGAAGAGGTGAAATTGTGAGAATAAAGGATGGGGAAAGTATTTCATGCTAAAGAAGTGCTGTATGTAAAGACACACAGGTATATAAGAAGAAGGTATATACAATAGAAAGTAAGAAAATTAATCTGCTCAGTTGATTATGAACCTCTGTTGCATTACAAAGTCAGTCACCTTTAAAATGTTTTCATTCTTTCTATTCAAGAAGAATTCAATTTTCATTAATTTATCCATCCATTCACTTATCCATTTGTCATTCACTTATTCAATGAAAAAGAAATTATATTACACCTATGATATGCCTAGCATTGTACTCTGAGATGCTATGGAAGGTGAAGACGTTACAGTTTGATTGGAGAGACAATTCTCTCAATTCAAAGCAACCAAAGGAATGATTATAAATGAATCAATCAACAAAAATTAATCTCCTGGTTGTAATATGCTCATACCTATACCAGATACTAGGTGATGTGTGTATGTATGTGTGTGTGTATACTGAGTTTAAAAAAAACACAGAACCTTTGACCTCAGAAAGCAAGTCTTACATATAAATAACTGCAATGAAAATTAGACTCTGATATTTGAAAATTAGACTTTGATATAGGAGAACTCAGAAATTTTATGGGAACATATTTTTAGGCGGGGAATAATGAAAGATCTTGAAGGATGAAAAAATAAATTAATTTGGGGAGAAGGACTAGAAAGATGAATAGGAGGAAAGGGATCTTTGTATCAAAATAGAATAAGGCTATAGCAAGAACAAAGACACATAGGCAGGAAAAGGCCAACAATATATTACAGAAGTTCAGAGAAGAAAAATGTCCTCCCAGGGCAGGGATAATCAGAAAATGCTTCATGGTGACAGAGCAACATGATTGAGACCTTTAAGGACATGAAGAATTTTCTTTTCTCTACTAATGCCATAGTCTCATATCTAATTATCTCAAATCATCAATGAAACCAACCCTTGGTTTCAGTGGAACACATGATTTGGCAGGTCCCACAAAGCTAAAAACTGCTGATAATGGCTCAAATGTATGTGCCATGTAAGGATAGGCAGAAAAACAGTTGGAGGTATAAAGAGAAGTTCTGGATAGTAGTGTAAGTGCTTTTCCCATTCAGAGAGACAGACAGACATATAGACAGGAAGAAAGAAACAAAGGGAGGAAAGAATAAATAGAGAAAGAAAAGACAAGGATAAAGGAAGGAAGGAAGGAAGGAAGGAAGGAAGGAAGAAAGGAAGGAAGGAAGGAAGGAAGGAAGGAAGGAAGGAAGGAAGGAAGGAAGGAAGGAAGGAAGGAAGGAAAGAGAGAGAAAAGAAGGAAGAAAAAAGAAAGGAAGGAAGGAAGAAAAGGAAGTATGGAGAAAGGGAGGAAGGTAGGGAGAAAGGGAAGAAGGGAGGAAGGCAGGCAGGCTATTGGCAACTAATTACACAGAGTAGCTCATCCATCTTCTCAGCAAGAAGTGTTTCTCTTTTCCTCTAAGGTATTTTAGCAGAGTATCTCCTATATTTGTCATAGGTAATGATGATCTTATCACAATAGACAAATGTCTTATAGAAGTCTTGCTTGATGACAGAGTTGGGAATAGTGGTGAGATGTTTATGTTTCAATAAGCAGTGAAGAAAGTGAGACCATTTCAATGAATCTAATTAAAGATATACTTTTTATGTTGAAGCAACTAAGAAATAAACATTTACTGAAATATATATTCACTTAATTGGCAATTGTGCAGATGACAACTCTGTGTGTGTGTGTACGTGTGTGTGTGTGTGTGTGTGTGCTGTCCATGGAAGTACCATTTGAGAGAGTAGAGGAGAAGAAAATAGGAGGTCAGGGAAGGAGAGAATAGGAGGGAAGGTGAGGGAAGAATAGTAGGGGAAGGGAGGGAAGAAACACATCTACCCTATTTTTGTATATCTTTTAATGCCTAGCATACTGCCTTGAAAATAGAAGACAATTAGTAAATGTATGTTGATTATTTATCAACGAGATAAACTAGATGAAATTAAGGAGGAATAAGTTTCATGAGTAGAGAGAGAGGTTAAAGTTGAAACAAAATGGCATCACTCAGTCCTGATGTGAGACAGTAAGACTCAGCTAATGAGGCATATAAACATAGGAACAGTTATGTGATAGAAGAAAGAGGAGATGAATTATTTAACAAGTTATTATTATTTTTATTTTACCAAGTGCCTATTGTGTGTGTGATCTTGAGCTGGAAATATTGGGGAAAGATTAAAAAAAAAGAAAAGAAAAAGAAACCTAGATCATTCCCTCAAGATGAAATTTAACTGAAATTAAAGACAACTTCCAGTTCATTATCACATTTCTAAAACTAACACATAAAAGTTAAATAATATTACAAAAATTATGTATTGGACAAATCTGTGATGCAATTTCTCTATCCATAAAGTAAGAAAGTTACACTAGTTGATTTGTAATATTCCTTTCAGCTTTAAATCTATGATTCCATGATTCTATGAATTATACAGGAACTATAGGACTTGGAGTCAAAGACATAAGTTTGCCTTTAAATGCCACTCAATCTCCCATATTTGGAATGTTCTCTCTTTTTGGTTTCCTTGCTTTTTCAAGACTCACCTCAAATACTGCTTTCCACAGAAGGCTTTCCTTGTTTTTTCCCTTTCCTCTACTTCTCTTCTTTCCATTGCTTTCCTTTGAGGTTATTTACCATTTACACTTTATGTATCTTATAGAGTTTCCTCCTTCACTAGAAAGTGTGCTCCAGGAGTACAGAGACTATTTTTTTTCTCTCCTTTGTTGTTGTTGTTGTTGTAATCATAGACAGTGCCTGGTACACAGCAAGGCCTTAATAAATGTTTCCCAACTGGTTACTACTTGTGAGTTGTAGCTCATTGTTAATACTACAACCTACTTAAATTTTCTGGATTTCAGTTTTTTCTTTTTCAAAATAAGTTTAATAATAATAGGGAAAATAATTATTACCCTACCTTTCCTTTAGATAAATGAGATAAGGGATGCAAAACCACTTTCAAAATATAAAATATTACAGAAAGGTATGATTAAGTCCTTAAACTCCCCTCCAGATGCCATACATAGGTGTTTGCCTTCACATTAAGCAAGTCTTGTTCCCCAATCCAAAACATATTTAGTCTGATAAGAGCTTCTAAAAGCACATTTCCCCATTGCTTCTGTCATTGGATCCTTTCAGTATCCTTGAATACGAGATAGAACACGGATTGGTATTAAATATTCTATCTTATTGATTAAAAAAATGAAACACTGAGAGGTAAATTAATTTGTCCAAGAATATACAGTCAGGTAATGGTGTACCTGGGTTTTCCTTTCCTTTGCTTAATTAGGTTTCCATTGGAGATCATTTTTCACACTGAGTTTAGTTTTAAACAATTTCCTTTAAAACAATCCAAAAATGGGAGGCAGATGGAGACCCAGGTTCCAGCTTATGAGGACTCACCTAGATTTCTTTCATATTGTTAAACTCAGATAAATTTAATACTGAAACTTTTCTAAGATGAACTGAAGCTGGAAAACTGAATGCGACCATTAACCAGTGACAGCCCTGTGGAACAGATGAATGTATTTCCAGTCCAGGTTTTGGATGTTATTTCCTTTTGGAATATTCCAAGCAGAGAAAGCACCATTTTGTCATGTCATCCATCCCTGGAAGATGAAGAGTACAACAAATTAAAAGCTTGTTTGGGGCCCCAGGCATATTTGGTTTGTGGCTTGTCTTAATTCATTATAGTGGTTTCCTTGTGTGGTGCAATTGGTTTTCTGATTCTGAGTTAAATGCCAAAGGAAATAGTGAATTCCTCAAAGAAAAGTTTGGTTTGGCTCTGAGGTGATAGCTCAAAACACTGAGAAGTATGGTATTTGTTTCCCTTGGGATTCCATCCCATTCATCTAAAGAGCAATTTCTAAGGTTTAACCCTCCATCCTTCACTCTTCTCTTTTTATATTAATTTTTTGTTGTTCATTCATTATATGACTCCAACTAGCATCTCTTCTGAGCTCCAGTTCCATATATTAGTATTTGAAAACTGTAATGCCAGCTCAAAAGTAATGTCCAGAAGAATATTCACCACTCCTTCAAACCCTCTCCAACCTTCAAATAAACTTCTTTTCTCAATTTTGGGTCACAAATCTTAACCAAAAGCAACACCAATTTTCCAATCAGTTATTATTATGACCATAGATAACAGGCAATTGTACATGACAGAGAACTAGTTTGGATTTAGGACAGACTAAGAGTTTCGTATGCATGTCATCTCCAGGGGATCTGATGGTCCAAGTGCAACTCACCTAGAACCAGATGAACATATATTTGCATAAAAGAGAACATAGAGGAGGTAATTATTGTTTGTAATATGTTTTTGAAGTGGTCCAGTGACATCATGAGGATAATGCCTTGATTTGTTTGTGAATTGGATTTAAATGAGACAGAGTTCTGCAAAGTTCTCAGACTCACTTGGTAAAAATCAAGACAACTGATAATGGCCAGAATACAGTGGAAGACCACAGATGAGAGTCATTTGACAGGTGGACACCAAAGGTAGATGAACAGTCTTGAAAATTGTTCAACAATCCTTCACAACAGAGGTGCTAGTCCTGCTCCATCATAATACACTATGCATTACATTCCACTTTCGATCAGCTCCATCCCAAGGTTTTTTTTTTTCTTGCATCAATTCCAGCATTACATATGAAATCTACTCTAATCAGTAACACATCTATGTAAATAATTCTTCAAGAGAGGGTAGTAGAAACAACAGTGAAGTAATTTATTAGGGATTTCCCCAAAGTATTCTAACTATTCTGGGACAATTTTTAGCAGCATATTTGTGTAGAAGCTTCAATGATAAGACAATTGGTGCCTTAAGATTAGAAAGACATGACTTTTATAATGGAAAAAAAAACTTATAAGGAGAACTTGAGAAAGCAATAATCACTTAGAATTAATGGAAATGGAACTGGGGCAATATTAGAATTTGGAATTCCTAGTATTTCTCTCTCATCGTTCACATATGTCCAGTGTCTGGTAAAGATGAATAGAAATTCTATTGGTATTTGGTTTTTGGTTATAATCATGAAAATGTAACTATGCTGCTATAAGCATAGGTGTGAATTGGATACACTTCCTATAGGATGTGTGAGTGAAAGACATGGACAATTGGCAATGATAAGCATTTCTGATTATGCTAACCAAAAAAGAGAAGCCTCATTGGAGTAAGAGTGAAGGCACAGATCTGAAGAGAAGAGAAGAAGAACTGCTGCTGCCAACATGATAGATGAAGCTGAAGTTGGGGATGGGTGAGAGGGGAAACTGAGAATTAAGCATAGGAGAATTTGGGGGCAGAGAAGAGAATATATTTGCAAGGACATAGCTACTTCTTTGACAAGAAAAACTCAAAAGAGGTCATGAAGAATTGGACAAGACTGAAATAACTGAACAATAGTCATTGCCTGAGAGTGAGAGTCATGAAGAGCATGTGCTGGAACACCACAAAAACAGTGACCATTATGCAGGGTTCCTGCAGATCAATCAATAAGCATTTCTTAAGTATCTACTCCTTAAGTACCTACTATATGTCAGGTATAGTTCTATGTACTAAGGATACAAAAAAGAGGCAAAAGCCAGTCCCTACCCTCAATAAAAATTACTATCTAATGGAAGAGTTTTATACACACAAAAATATACATATATATTTATATATATATATATATGTATGTATACATGATATAACATTTTAAATATATATATATATACACATATCAATGTATGTGTATTACATATGTGTGTATATTCTTATGTACACACAGATACACACATGCAAAACAAATCATAAATAGGATAATAGGAAATAATTAAAAGTTATTAAGAGACACTAGAGTTAAGAGAGTTTTTTTTTAAAAAGACATCCTGTAAAAATTGGATCTTAAAGGAAGTCCACAGGCAAAGTTCAGGAGGAAGAGTATTTCAAATAAAAGGAGCATCCAGAGAAAATGCCTTGATAGGTAGGATGTCTTGTTCATGGAATAGCAAAGAAGCTTGTACCACCAGATCAAAGTATATAATGTGGAGTAAGGTATAAGACTGGAAAAGTCAAAGGGAGGGGATGTTATTAAAGACTTTGTATGTTAAACTGAGTATTTTATATTTGTGACATGAATTTATTGAGAATGGAGGAATATACATTTAAGGTCTTGCACTTAAGGAAAATCACATTGATGGCTGGATTAGAGTGGATAGAGATTTGAAACAGGCAAATGCATCAACAGGCTTTTGCAATAGTCCAGGTGTGAGGTGATAAGGATCTGCAGTAGAGTACTGGTACTGTCAAAAGAAAGAAAGGGACACATGTAAGCAATGTTTCAAAAATGAAAACAACAAACCAGATGCTGACAAGTAACAAGAAGAGATCTGATGATTAAGTTCCCATTTCCTGATATTTTTTCCTCCCCATTTTTCCTCCTAGAGAAATAGATGTGCTTAATCACCAATCTCTGAGTATAGAATTTGATTTCTAATATTGCATAAATTTTAAAGCATATTTTTGTGATAAATATGGATAATCACCGCATTACTGATTGATCTTTACAGGTTCAGTGGAACAAGAGAAAACATTGATGGGATAAAGAGAGGGAAGATACCCATCAAGTGAGATAAAAAAAAAGATTGTTAAATTTCTAAGCATGAGGGTTCAAAGCTGAACAAAAATGAGTTTTTGAGTTGTTTAAATAGCTTCCCAGACCAGAGAGAAAATGTGCATGCAAATCTCCTTAGGCAATTAAGTTTAGCTATCTTTAGTGAGGGAAGACTGGATTTAGTGGGATAAAGGACATCTCAGATACTTCCAATTCCAGTTATTTTTTCTTCACTTGGTTAGCTTGAAAAGAATCCAAGTCATGACTGGAGAATAAAGCTAAGAAAGTACCTGGAGAGACAATCATACCCAAAGGAAAACAGAGTTACTGTATGTTCCTGGAGAGACAATCATACCCAAAGGAAAAGAGTTACTGTATGTTCTAATCCAAATGAATGTAAAGGACCAATTAAGAGTAACCTATCCAGGTGTATACTGAGAGCTGTTAAGCAGCTAACTCTCCAAAACAGTAATAATGAGACATTTAACTTTAATCTTCATTATTAATATTTTCTCCATCACTTGTAATAGTCTAGATAAACAACAAAACTATAAACCAAGCCCTGATTTGTAGCATTTGCTGATTTCCAAGTTATATATACTCTTACTGAAAATTTAACAAATTGGGTGAGAGGGGAAATTGACAATTAAGCATAGGAGAATTTGGGGGCAGAGAAGAGAATATATTTGCAAGGACATAGCTACTTCTTTGACAAGAAAAATTCAAAAGAGATCACGAAGAATTGGACAAGACTGAAACAACTGAACAATAGTCACTGCCTGAGAGTGAGACTAATGAAGAGCAAGTGCTGGAACACTACAAAATTAATTTAATTAGTCAATTAAAGCTAACTCCAACATTTTCATGAACCTCTTGTACTTCAGACTAGCACAGTATCTGATATTTCTCTCTCTCTCTCATTGTCCAGCTTTTGCAGTATGTATAGATGATATTAGTTTAGTTCACCCATTTTGTCAAAAATGTGGGGTAATAATAAACACAGGTCAAGATAAGTTTATGTATCAACAACAATTCAGTGGGAAATTTGAAATTTAACATAGATTAAAAAAAAGATGCTAAATTAGGAATAGTTAAAAGGAAGAATGAGATCAGAATAAGCAAATCAAAAAAATAAAAAAAAAGACACACACACACAGAAAAACAAAATAAGCCAAACATGGGATTTCCATGTCTTTCCATATCATCTTATCATTCACTACTTGCTTGTGGCTCTCAGTTCTATTTAAATTTTATCAATAATCCTGAGACCTTTGTTTTATATAATAGCATTATCTTGGCTCACTGAAGAAATGTCCTGGAGAAATCATCCAGATTGCTTTGCTTTTAGTGTATATGTTCTTGATTAGTATATATATTCTTTGGGAGATTGTCACATTTAGACCATTCCCTCTGAAATGCATAAACTACCAGAATTAGCATCTGCAATACTTTCCATAAGATAATGGTGTATGTCCTGTTACTGTGTGCAAATGTGTTTCTCCTAAAGATATACAGTGGTTCTGGCAGACAACAAACTATTTACATTATTTTCCTCTAGATTGATGTTGTTTACATTCCTCAGTGCTGATGCTGATAGGGAAAGAAGAACAAGCAGAACCTGAACAAAACTGGTGACAGGCTCCCAGCCAAATATTCCCCTACAAGCCCTCTTGCCTGCCTCCAGGGAGATGATTCTGACAGCTACACCCTGAGGACTCAGGATAGGACACATCCATTTGAGTTTCATAAGTGCTCCCTATTTATCCTGCTCTTAGCATTATTATAGAAACAGTCAGCTGCAGGCTAGGAAGAGCAATTCCTTTGTTTAGCATTAAAGATATGGAAAAGTAAGGGAATCACCACAGTAGCTGGTAGGGGCAGCATTTGTGTGGATATTAAGCAGGAAGAGCTTTTAATGGTGCCAAGTAATTTAATTAGACAGGCTGCTTTATTGTCATTAGATAGTTTGGACTTCTACAAAGCAAAAGGAGGACCTATCTCAGGGTTTAGGAAGAACATTGCTCTATTATTTGGACCTTCCTAAGGGAAAACTTCCTTCACATAGAGATACTTCTATGTCTTTTGCAAATCAGCAGGGAATGAGTTTCAGGGAAAAGTGCATATCCACATTTTCCTTCCTTGGATATTATAGTATGTTGAGCGGTATTTGGCAAAGTTCGCATGTGCAACAGTAGCCAGTAATATAGCAAGGGGGTGATTTTATACAGAGAAAATCTTTAAGAAACAGCTCTAAATGCAACATTTATATATTGCTGGTTTGGGAATTCTACTCCATCACCATAATGGTAACATGGAGAATCTGCATGTAGCACCTGAGAATTTAGCATAGAATCTCATATTCAAGTAGCAGAATTCTTAAAGTAATGACAATGACATTGATGCTTTTAAAGAGTTCACAGCCTCTCATAAGTGGGGATAGAACTTTTCCAGAACAAAGATGCTCAATGATTTATAATTACAACTTTCACCAGGTCTTTGCCTCATCATACAAGATCTGAAATGGTACTGGAATTGGTCAAAATATAATTTCTGACATATTTTGTAGAAATAAGACCACAGAATACCTAATAGCCAATGAAGATTCCTTATGATAGAGTAATAGCTAGAGAGCTCAACATCATCAATGTACATAGGTTCCAAGAGTCAAAGGAGTCAGAAAAAAGGTTATGGTGATGAACAAAAAATACCAGAAAGTTGTATAGGCAGAAGAAGAACATATAAGGAAGGAAAGGAGACATGAAAGTTGGAAGTATACAAGGATATCACAAGGAAAAGTTGATTAAATGGCATCTAGGATAGTATAGTAATCTTTAAAAGCAAAAAACAATGAGAGCTTCCAATCTTGGCTCTGCCACTAAAAAGGGTGTGTAACTTTGGACAAGTTATTCCACTTCTTTGGGACTCAATTTTCTCATTTTTGAAATGGGAAAATTGTTCTAAAGGATCTTCTGGATCCCTTGAATATGTTAAATTATGCAAATTTGTGTAAACACACTTTTGGAAAGAATTGATAATGCCAGAACATAATGCATAGCAAACATTTTTTAAAAGCAAACAATACAAAGGAAATATGTTATTATCAATTCATATTTAATGAATGTTTTTAATGTACCTAGCATTAAGCTAATTATTTTTAAAATTTGAAGTATTTGGAACCTCTTGTGCATAAGGCATTATATCTTTCCATAGAGCAATGATCACATTGTATCCTTTGCTTTTTTCATCTACAGTATCACATAATCTCAGAATCACAAAATCTCTGATACCTTATTAGAAGTTGATTTCAAGCCCTGCTTATAGAATCCTTTCTTTATAATCATCAACAACAGGTAATCCAATTACTCCATGGAAACTTCTGATATGAGATACAATATTATTTCCTGGAACAGTACTCTGATAATGATAATAGTGAGAAAGTATGTTTTATATGAAGTTCAATTATAATTATATAACTCTTCTATCCATTTTTCCTTATTCTGCTCTTTGGAACCACATAGAACAAAATCTACCATTTTATATCTCTTTAAGTAATTGAAGCAAGCTTTTATGTCCAATGGGCTTGATATTCTTTTTTACTTATTAAGGTTAGTTAAGTCCTCTGCCACTTTGGTCTTTTGGCTCCTGCATTTTCTCATCAAAGGTATTCTGTCATGCTTCCAAGGATGACATTTCATGAAGAGCAGAAATTGATCCCCCTTACTTCTTCTTGAGAATGGAAAGCAACCTGAACTTTGTGTATAGATAACTCTTACTTGGTATTAATACTTACTATGCAATTTCCATGGGTCACTATGAAATTTGGCTTGTCCTCAGTTTTTGGAAGTGAAATCCTCACTTCTTTTTCATTCTTAGTAAGGCTCTCAAAGTTAAAAAAAAAGATAACAATCTGTCACTGGAGCTTCAGAGAATGACTTAAATTATTTATGGTGGGTTTCTTGCCTTTTCCTCAGAAATGATGCTCATTTGTCTTGACTGATAATTTAAGTAGGACTTGTATTTTGCTGTATCTAGTCAATTTTGTTTTTGCAATGAACTAACAATAATAGATTTAGTGGAAAATTATATTTTAGATCTATATAATTATTTGACTATGAAAAAATGATATATCTATATAATTATCTCTTCACTTTTCATATATTCATTCTCTATGTAGATATTTACATACACACATATGTGTACATACATAATTCACAAACATGAATACATATATACATGTACTACATGTGTATATGTGTGCAAAATACATATTGCATATGTGTGCATTCATAGATCTACTTAGATGATTTCATGGAAGTTAAAAAAAAAACATATGGGTAAGTAGTAACTTACTTCTCAGTTATCTTTTCTATTAGCATTATCTTTTATATTTTGAGAGAATCTTCTATTTAAGTTACTTTGAAAATTAGTCCTATTTCCCTTAAAATTATTTTTATCTCCTGCATGGTGTACATATAATCTGAATATACTTACAAAACTCTAGACAGATTTCCTTAAGTTACTTTCTTTTATGCCACTGTTACTCACATACTACAACAAGAGTCTAAGGACAATACTCTAACTATCATAGTTGATTTTTTTTAAAAAAAAATCTCCATGGAAATGATGGAATTATTCAAATTCATATTTAATTTTTGACTTTCAAGTTACATTTTCAAATATTCTCAGGATAATCTACCTAGCTCAGCTAAGTCTCATCTCAATAGCTTCCTGAATAAATGATTTTTTTAAAGAATTACTATTTGAAGCATTGTATTTTCCTCATGCTTATTTTCCCCATCCCCATCACTTTTTATTTCTCTATGAAATGATTCTGTTAGTAATCTAGATTCATATGACTTCATAATGCTTAAAAATGGAATTGAGATCTAATATTGTCTTTGATGACTATCTCTCTCCTTAACAAGGAACTAAAATGATTATTAGTTGAGGTGTTTCTGAACTGCTTTGGTTTCCTCATAATCTTAATTGCCTTTAACTTAATAAACTTCTCTGAGGAATAGTAACAGAGTCAATGTTTTAGATTTGCTCCTTTTCTCCTTTTTGACTTACCTATTATAATTGCATGAAAGTTTCTTCTAAGTTGCTATTGATTTAGATTTTTGCTTTTACCAGTCAATGATGAGGTTGCTTCCTAAATGAAATTCAGAAAATGGAAAAGTATTTGGTGTATTATTCACATAATAAAAACCAAGTGAATCAAGAATGACTGTTGTTCATAATATGAAATGCAGTTGAATGAATGACAAACACACAGAGCTCATCCATCAGTGATATATATTTTGAATACAAATTATAGATAAGCAACAGATGAACAAGAAACAAAGGAAGAGAGTATTGAGTTGTTGTGATGAAATCATTTAATACTTTGAAAACTCTGAAAGAACCTTTTTATTATCATTTTTTCCAAAAAAACTTTTACATCTATAATTCTTTAAATTCTACAGTTTTTGAAAAAATCAAATATAAATAAAAAAAAACTAAATACAATATAAGGGCCTTAAGAGATGTGGATCATGGGCTGCAACATACGACCAAGTGTTCAGAAAATACTGTGTAAAGTACATCATCATATAGATATGTGATTGGAAAAACAGTTGGGCTAATCATATCATGAGAGTAAGGGATAATTTGTGGAAAACCTGCATGTGCTGTGGCTATCCTTGCAATGGTGAAACTTAGTGAAAACCCCTACCATATTGGAGGACTACCTGTGAAATATTGTGGGAAATAGACAAAAGTCACATATGATTAGAAAACACCATTGTGTTGTAATCTAGACCACTGAAAGCAGTATATGCAGTATGTAATTTATGAAATCACGGAGCCATGAACAGATCAAAGGAAGAGAGAATCAATTTCATTTTTTTTGCATGTTATATATTCATCATGTCCAACACTTTATCTTTTTACTTCTCTTTTCCAAGAAGATTTATGATGGATATGCATGAGACTTCTCAATACACTATAAGTTTTGAAATTCTCCTATTACTTGATCCCAAAGTAAAAATGCATTAAATTTATCATCAGTCTAGTGACCCTTCACAAATGGGGAACCACTGAATCACGTAAGTAGTTATGAACCAGTCCAGATTGAAAATGGGGTAGTTCAAAGCTCTTGTGCCAACTAGTAGTAGGATCAAAGTTGTTAGTATCTTTGTACTTCTTGCCTGGGTGTAACGGGGAAATCCACTCTCAAAAAAAAGAAAAGGGGAAAAGATGGAGGAAGGAACATAAAAGAGACAGAAGTACTCTGGTTTGGTATCATATCATAGAAGAAAAAAGCAGTTACTATTTGCAAAAAAGTGTTTGACTTTTGCCAGACAAAAAGCATTTACTGTTCTGATTTTCTCTGCTCCTCCCATTTAATCTTTTTCATGGGCAGCTAGGTGACACAGTGGATAAAGCACCAGGCCAGAAGTCAGGAGGACCTGAATTCAGATTTGATCTCAGACACTTAACACTTCTACCTGTGTGACCCTGGGCAACTCACTTATTTTTTTATTTTTATTTTTTACTTTTTATTTTTTTTGTTGAGGCAATTGAGGTTAAGTGACTTGCTCAGGGTCACACAGCTATGGGCAACTCACTTAATCTCAATCGCCTCAGCAAAAAAAAAAAAATAAATGTTTTCAAAAATCCATTTTTAAGTTGAAGAACTTGAAAAGACGAACAGAACTCCTCATTTATTATTGTCTATTCTGACTTTTTCTATGTTTTCTCCCTTGTTGATGTCTTATTCTTCTGTATTGCCCCATTCTTAATAGAAATTCATATTAAGAGTAATATGGAAAGACCATAAATTTTGTACCAAAGCTACAATTACTTTCAAATAAAAAGGGGGGAGTTGGTAGAAAAACCTTCACAAACACAACTCAATTTGACCATGCAGTTTCATACTGTTCTTTGTAAGAAATCTACAAATATTAATTAACAAAATGATGAACTACAGGGAAAGAAAGGGAGAGGTGGCAAAGAAGAATTCTGTAGATCAGTGTCTATTTTTCAATTTTCAAAGGTGTAAATTTATGCTACCTGAAGGCAAAATAATATTTGTTTCCATTTCTTTATGTTTCAGCTTATGCAATAGATTTGACTCTGAAGAATTTTCTACCCTAAGTAGATAGCTATGATATTTCATCAAAGTAGAACTTAAACATGTCACAGCAGAGTACATCCCACATTTATGGTTTGTAGAGGAAGGAGAAATTTAGTCAAGAAAGGGGAAAAAGTCACCTTTTAATTTTCCATTATCTAATGATATCTAGGATCAAATAAAGGTTTGATTTTTTTAAACCCAATATTTCTCTTATAACTCTGGTTCAATTCTATAAACAGTAAATCTGACTTCCTGAGGTCCACCCAAAATTTTATAACATCAGCATTAAACTAAACTTGTCTTCAAATGAAATGAACAGGGCCAGAGGTGTTCTGCCGTAACAATTTGTTACTCTCAGGAGATTTAAATTTGCATTTTAGGATATCTCAACCCCTAGATTTAGGCAGTAAATTACTCTGCTAATCAATCTCTGTAGTAAAGAAAGCTGAGGTTTGTCCCCGAATTTCCTGAAGGGGAAAAAAAAAACAAAATGAAACAAATAAACAAACTAGAAACATAGGATTACATATTTAGAATGAGAGTAAGGGATCATATGTAATCAGTCCACCAATTGCAGTCACAGTAATTTATTCTTTAATGTTTCTAACATGGGTCTTCAATATTTCTTACCATGTCACTTACTTGCATAACAAATTCTATTAGCATTTTTACCTCTAGGATCAAATACAAACTTCTATTTCAAATCAAGTCTTTCACAACTTAAATTCTCTGTAAGATGCTGGAGTTTTAACCCATTATTTTCTATTATGCATGTTGGTATCCAGGGAAGTTGTAATTCCTGTTATTCCTCACAAATAATGGTGCATTTCTCCATTTCTGTTCTTTTGTGTAGGCTGTCCTGCACAAAATCTGGAATCTATTCCCCTCTACCTCTTAAAATTCCTTTTTTCCCTTTTATTAAACATTTATTTTAGAATAGCCAACATAGGAGACCATAGAATAGCTATCTCATCTTTCAATTTATATTCATGAAACAAAGATAGATAAAGCAAAAATATTTCAATCCTTATCATTTCCCATCAAGAATTAATGTCTTTTAGGGGCAGCTAGGTGGCACAGTGGCTAGAGCACCAGCCTTGAAATCAGGAGGACCTGAGTTCAAATCTTATCTCAGACATTTAACATTCCCTAGCTGTGTGACCCTAGGCAAGTCATTTAACCTCAATTGCCTCAGCAAAAAGAAAAAGAAAAAAAAGAATTTATGTCTTTTCTTAATAATAAAGCTTTTCTTTTCCTTTTTATATTAAAGCTTTTTATTTGTATAACATATGTATGGGTAGTTCCCCAACAATGATCTTTACAAAGCTTTCCATTACAAATTTTACCCCCAGTCCCCTCCTCTTCCCTAGATGGAAGGAAGTCCACTACATGTTAATAGTGTTGAAATGCTTGACAAGTTATGCAAGAAACATCCTATCTACAAGAAAAAAAAAGAATCAGAGAAAGGTAACACAATGCAAGCAAATGTCAATAGAGATCATGAAAATGTTACGTTGTGGTCCATATTTCATTTCCCTCTCTCTGGGTGTATATGGTTTTCTTCAGTGAACAATTGGAACTG